>JAODAL010024953.1:0-59570 GCA_025379985.1 Phyllomedusa bahiana
CAGAAAGGAAAGTAGCTGGGGTTTTTTTGGTGTTATGATAGTGAATAACAAAGGTCTAAAAGGAAAGATGTTTTAAAAAAAGGACATTGGATATGAACCCGAGGTCTCCATTGATTTTACCATATGCCAATATTCTCCAAAATAGAAATAATGTAAAGACAAAAAAAAAGCAAAAAGAAGGTCTGGAGTTTAGGTTTCTCCGAAGCCCCAAGAGTAAAAAGTAAAAGGTGTGTGAAGTTCAGTGTGCTAATGTCTTGTTTTTTTTAACAAAAATTGCCCTTTTTAAAAAAAAGGGAAATGTTCAACACAGCTTTGAATTATGTTTGTAATTTATGTGGAATTTTTTAATATTATTATTTATATAAGTAATTTGTTGAGACTTTAAGGTTAGTAAAACCCCCAGTAGACTGCTCTATACTCAAATGAAGGGGTGTCAAACCTTTTCATGAGGGCCAATGTTTTTATGTTTCCCCAATGGCTATTAAAGACCCTTTGGGAGGGTAGTGGGGGTTTGTTTGGGCAGGGGCTGTCAAAGTTATGCCCTCCCTTGTGAGTTGCTGAACAGGAAATGTTGAGATGTGTGTAGAGGGAAAAGACAAGAGGGCGCCTGCTCCCTTACTAACACCAAACCTCTGCCAAGTGCTTGTGCTCCTGAGGAGATTGGAGAGCTAAGCCCACTGTATACACACATTGTCCATTCCTGCTTGCGGTGTTCCAAAAAAAATCGTGGCGGGGCCCCTTCAGGCCCTGGGGTTTACGTTTTACAATGGGCTCTTGGGGCTGGTACATCTGATCCCTTACAATTTTTCCTGTGGATGCCTAGTTTTAAGTTGCGTTTTTAAGGCTTTTGATTCCTTCTAGTTCCCCATTAAAAATTTTTGCGCTTTGTATTTTGGATCAATTTGAAATTATTTTAAAATTTGAACAGTTTATTCAGGTTGGCCAGAAAAATTTTGGCAAAAAAAACCAAAAAATGAGCCTAAAAGAATTCGGGTTCGGGGTTTATTAATTTACTAAAAAAAAAAAAAAAAGCTAAAAAATTAACTTTTACTCATACATCTAAAAACAAAATTTATGTACACTAAAGCCAAGTACAATAAACCCATATACAATAAGTAGAGGAAAGCTTAAACACAGGTAAATTTTTGACCCCCTGGGGGCAATTTGTTTTTCCCAACAGTTTTTAAAAAAATAATTATAAAAGGTCGGGTGACTTTTGGGTGATCCCCCCTATAGGCTCCAGTGGGGGGAAAAAATGATGATGGCACTTAGATTTTCCAAAATTTTTTATAGGAGACTGTCTTTATTAACCTAGATATATTGAATTTCTAAAAATACTTAATAAAATTTGTAAGCCACCGTAAAAAAAAAAAATGGAATGCTGCATCAGTTTTTTGAGGGGAAAAAACAGAGTGAAGGCTTTTACCAATATGATTAAACGCAAATGCGCAGTGTTAATATTTTACAATAATTTCAATAATTTATTCACTTCGTCAAAATGGGAACGATCAAAAACGTAAAAAAGTACTTGCGTTTTACCCATAATGGGGATTAAGTAAGCCCCAAAGGCCCTTTGGAATTCCAATTTCACATTTTTTCACTTTGTTTTGAAAGCGAGAAGAAACCCAAAACAGGGGGCCCAAACCGCACGGTGTATGACTTTTCGGGGCACTCACCCAAAAACAAAAACACGAAAAGCCTGGAATGGGGCGTGCAGTGTCGAAAACATCAACACAACTGTAGCGGCTGGAAAATTTGTTTTGGTTGGGGCTGTTGCTCCTACATTGCAATGTGAAGAAAGTCGAATTAAAAACCAAAGGTTTTTGGACAATAGGATTAATCCTGATCTATGAAATAATACACAAGCACTGTAAAGTTTTTTTGTACGTTGCCATGTTGGGGGGAAATGAATTAAAAATTATTGGAAAATTTTATTTGTTTAAAAAAATTGATATACTGGGTACCAATTTTAAAAATTGCGTTTTATCATTTGGTGTCAGGGGGTAGAGGTTTTCCTGTGGTGCAGTGTGGCTTAAAAGCATGGAATAAAAAAGTGAACAAAACCGTTTTTAAAGTTGAAAGCGAATTATAAAAAGGATATCCATACATGCCAAGCATTTTCCAAGTAAATTTGAAGTTTGCTCCAGGGAAATAGTCACTTTCACAAAACAAAAAAATTGCAGAGATGAGAAAGATGAAAATTTATATATATGTTAAAATTCAAATTAAAATTAAAAATCATGAATTTATGGTTTTTTGCACTTGGGGGTGTGATTTTTTTATTAAATATAAACCAAAATTTTTTTTTAATATATATTTTCTAAAATGTATAACATTTTATATATATTTTTATTTTTTAATATATATATATATATATATAATATATATTGGGGTAATATATCGTTATCTTTTTTTTTTTTTTAAAGTTTCCCTAATAGTCCAAAATCCTTGGGGGCTTAATTTTTAAAAGAATTAATCCCCTCTTAGATGCCGCCCTGGAAAGGGGGACTAAGTCCCAAGCACCCCCAAACATTTTTTATAACTTTGCGTTTTTTTTATTGTTTCGCTGTTAACCTAACTTAAAATTTGTTTCTTCTCTGTTTGGTGAAGATGTGCGATCTTCGTTGCTTTTTTTGTTCAGGATGCCACTTTAATCTATGTTTGAGAATCTAAAAAGTCATGAGAATTTATTTGAATTATAGATAAATCTCCAGAATATATTTTGCAATTTATCAAGGCTTATGTGAAGTGATATAAATTGTATTTAAACGCTATTTTTTTACCTTTTTTTGGGTTTTTCCGACAACGAGGGACTCGTTCTGGGGCGGGGTCATTGCCACCAGTTTGAAAGGATTATTCCTCTGTTCTAGACTTTGTAAAACTTGAGAAGCAGCCACAGAGGTTATTTAATAGCTGGGGGTTATAATAAATTGACTAAAAAGTTACTTGTCATTTAAAAAAAACCCCTTTAGTTTTCCCGACATTTGACGTACCGTACTCCTAGGGGAAGTCTTTCCCCCAAATGGATGAATGGTACTCCTGGCAAAACGTGCGGGTTTAAAGGGCCGTGCACGATCCAAGTGGGACCAGCGGGGTTTTTCCGCTGGCCTCATCCACACACCCCGGGCCGGATGTGCATGGTGTGCATGGGAAAGATGATTGACAGTCGCTATTTAGACCAGTCACGCAATAACTGTGTGCTGAATTCCCATTGTATGAGAGATTTGAAGATTCTCATACAATTTCCCACAGGGAAAAAGAAAAAAGGTTAAAAAAGTTTAAAAAGTAAAAAACAAACACAAAAAAAAAAATGAAAAAAAGTACACACCTTTTCCCCTTTCAAAACCAACGACCCAAAAAAGGGTCAAACATAATAAAGTACCCCTTTTGTAACGACCGTGCGTAACGACACACCCCTTAAAAATGTCACGTTAATTAACCCGCAGGTGAAGCCACAAACCAAAACAATTAAAAAAATTGCAAATTTTTATTTATCCCCCAGCCTAAAAATGGAAAAAAGCGTTGGTTATCGTGCAAAGAAAAAGTCCTTACACAGCCTTGTACATGGAAAAAAAAAAAAGTTATGGGGTATTAGAAGATGCGATGCATAAATACGTTTTTTAAAAAAAAAATAAAAACAACTTTTTTTTTTTAAAAAAAAAACGCTTAACATAAAAAAAAACTAATAAATTGGGTGTACCTTAATGTTTTCGGTAAAACGAACTTTCCGGTATACGCACGGTGGCGGGTTTTTAAAAATAAAAACCTATAGGATTGCAGTTTTTTTCTTCAACATATTTTCCAAAAAAAGTATTTTTAAAAAGATCAAAAAGCCTTGTTCCCCAAAAATTATACCAAAAAAAATAACTCCCCACAAAAAACAAGCCCCTACATGCTCCGCACCGAAAAATAAAGAAAATTATGGCTCTCCATCTTTGGCAATGCAAAAAAAAGTTTTCCTTTTTGAATAAAAGTTTTTTTTAGTGTAAAAAGAACAAAATACAATTGGGGTTCACTGTAATTGTATCGACCTGCTGAGCAATGCTAGCATGTCTTTTTTAACCACAAGGTGCCCCGGGGGTTTAAAAAAATAAAAAAAAAAAAAGACTACCGGTTTTTACTGTTTTTGTTCAAAAACTCCTCACAAAAAACCTTTAATTAAAATGATAAAAAGCATCATAGAGCCCTAATGGCCCCAATAAAAACTAAATTTATCCCGCAAACAAGTCCCTAACGCCCGACCAGCAAAAAAAGTTATGGCTGTCAGAAAGGGAAAAAAAAAAACAAATTATTTTATATACATTTTTTATTTTTTTAAAATAAAAAAAACAAAAAAAAATATAAAATTTAATATTGAATTTGTACCGCCCCCCATAGTAAAGTTATCATGTAATTTCACTGCACGGCGAACGCGTAAAATTAAAACCCCAAAAAAAAATGCGGAACTGCTTTTTTCCCCCCGTTTTCAGGCCCAACACAAAAAAAACTAGAAAAACCTTTGCGCCCAAAATGCAAAATAAAACCCCTAGATGAGACCCAGGGGGGGTGGTTAAAATCCCAAAATGGGGTGACTATGGAAGGTTTCCCCTTTTTTGGTATTTTTGGGGCTTTTGAAAATTTGGGACATGGCCCCCCAAAAATTTTGCTTTCCAAAACCCCAAATAGCGCATTTCCCCCTTGTATGCTGCTATGCGCCCAAACAGAATTTACCCCCAATGGGTATTGCTGAACTTGGAAGAAATTGCTTAGAAAAATGTAAGACTTTAAGGGTCTAGTTTTTAGATTAAGTCTTTTTGGGGGACTAAAATCGGGCCCAATCAAAACCCGGGTCAGAACGGGGCCCTGGTCCCCTAAAAAATTTTATATTGCAAATTTTCTTTGAAAATGGAAAAATTTTACTAAATTTTTTTAAGCCCCCCTAATGAAATTTAAAAAAAAAACTTTTAAAAAAAATGATGCCCACCTCAGGAGACTTGTTTGATGTAGTTATATTTTTGAGTGGAAAAAACGTAGTTTACCACAGCATTTTTGAATTTGAAAATGGTTTTCAAATTTTTCACGAAAAAATTTTAAAAAAAGGACTTTTTGGACAAAAATTTTACTAATTTAAAAAGACAATTGTCACGAGAAAACTTTCCTGAATCCCATGGAATTAAAAGTTCAAAAAGTTTTTTACATAAGTGAACATGCCAGTTTTAAAAAATGGGGCCATGTTAGAGGGGAAAAAAGGGCTCCGGCGGTAAGATTTTAAACACATAGTATATGGTTTTAAATTTTTTTAAAAGTATAAGGTATTAAAATTCTTTGTATTTAATTAATTCATTTTCCTTTCTTACAAAAATTATTTCTCAAAAAATGATTTAATTTGTTCAAAAAGATTTGATAATAGAGAATCACATAGGAAAAATCTTTATTGGGGAAACATTAGTTTATAATACGTAGGAGCATTAAAAAAAAAGTATTTTTATTAATTTTAAAAAATTTATTTTAAAATCTGTTTTATGAAGCTATCTTTACCCTTAATTTATGGTAGCTGAAATTTGTGGTATGTAATAAATCCTTGCAACGACAGTATTTTTTTTTTACCATTAAACATTTTCTATTCTTTTAATTTTTCATTCGGTAAGAGAAATTAGATAATGTCATACAAATTGTCTCAATGGACTTTCTCTGAAATTTTTACTGGATTAATTTCAAATATAAATGGGAACACGTTTTGTTAATTGAGAATTGGAGTTTTTTAAATTCAATTCCTTTTAAAATTTAGTAACAAACATAATAAAAATACAAAAAAGAAAGATAAAGGCAGCCCTAATGAGATTTTCCTCTTAAAGTTAATTGGGATTTTTGTCCTTCCCAAAGGGTAATATTTAATAAAAAGTTTAACAAAAACATTTTACATTGCAAGTTTTTGGAGGTTTTTTTTGAATCACATGGTTAATTTAATTATCTGGGTTATTTATTTTTTTATAATACATTTAGGGGCTACCACTTTGAGTGGTTTTTCGGGGGTTTTGTCTTGGTGTCTGTCATTTTGAATGAAAAAAAAAGCTCTTCTGCGCTATTTTTCTATTTTTGACAGAATCTGTGATGAAGCTTGGACAGAGCCTTGAGCAAAGTGATACAAGCCCTTTAAAAGGGGATTGTAACATTTTTTTTAAAGGGCTTATTGAAATGGCAGACAGTCCAACAGAAAGTGAAAAGGGGTGGATCCTTTGGGGGGAAAAGGGGGTGAGGGGCAAAAGTTCAAAAACCAAAAACAAGTGAGCCCAAACTTGGACCAGGTGGGACAAAAGATGGCCCGAAGGGGGAAGCTAAAAAATATAATCTGCCTACAGGCAGGGTCACTCCCGGCACTAACGGATGACAAAGCCAGAGGGGTGGTGTGGGAAGTTCCCCTGAAAAACGAATCTCAGGCACTGGGGGGAAACAAAAATTAAGGCTTAGAGTTTCCCCCCGGGGAATAGGAGGGGGTTCTTTGATGTGCTTTAGGGGTTAACTATTGCCAGCTGGAAGGATGGAGCACATTAAATTTGCCAGCACCGTCGCCACCAGGGTCAAAGGCTTGAAGTGAGCCATCACAACCTAAACTAGGTATTCTCGTTTCATTGAAAAATTTTTAAATATTTTGGAAAAGGGTAAATAAAGTTTTTAAAATAAATACTTTGTGTTTTTGGGATTTTGCTTTTTTTAAAAAAGTTGAGAAGTTTTATCTCCTGTTTTTTTACAAAGGGTTTTCCCTGGTCCCCCAAACACCTCTCTTTGTCAAGCAGCAAAGGTCAGGATGTGATGTCATCCTGCTGTGTCTTATCAGCAGCACGGGATTGTTTATCTTTTTACTGAAAAAGTTTAATTTTAAAAACTCTTTACTTTCCGTCCTGCTTTTAGCCCCCCCCATCTCAATGTTAACGGAAAAAATCAGGGGGTATAGCAGAGCTGTACCCAAATCACTTTTAGAAGGGGCCCACAGCCTAAAACAGGAAGAAGGACCCTGAAGTGGCTGTAAAAGCAGGTTTGTGAAATACCCTAAAGGAAAATCTCATAAATATGTGGGTTTTATACATTACCCAAAAAGGGTTTTTAATTTTAAACACCTACACTTTATAAAAAGTTTGCATACTTTCTAATTTCATAAAAAAATGTACAGTTTATTATTTAACAGTTGTTACTATAAAACAAGTATAAACTGCAAAAGCCCATAAAAGAAAAATCGGGCTACCAATTTGGCGGGAAATATCACTTTTACCCACAAGGTATTTGTAATAATGAACTTGTCCTTCCACAAAAAGTTGGGGAATTGGATATTGGTTTAAAATTTCCCGGGATGAATTTTTTTAAAATCCCAAAAAAGAGCCATCACTTAACTTTAAATGACATGTCCAACCAGTGTTCAGTATTTTTTGCACAACTTGCTGATTCTAACATGAAGTTAATGGCAAAATTCACAAAATGAAGGGGATCAATTGAACGGGGTTTTTAAAAGTCTTCCCTGTGCTTTCACATTTTACTCTTAAAACCAAGCAACACATACAATTGATCAACAGCACCATTGCGGACTTCAAGCAAGAGTTAAAAGGTTAAACAGCAGGTTGTACAGAATGCAAGAGATGCTAGAGTCACAGAAATGCAAAGAAAAAGGGGTTTGTCCTTTGCCTACACACCCCCTGATACCGCTTGTTGTAACCAATGCCCTGCTCAAACCCGATGATTTTTGCCCAATCCAACACTTTAAGAGAGGGGAGAGGGAACCGTGTCAGTCAGCCATTTGTAACATTAATCAGATAGTCGCGTTAGACAACCCCAAGGGAAAAATTGCCACCCAAAACCCAACCACAGGCACATCATTTTTGCATGAGCCAGGGGCTCTATGCTGGGCGAGGGACCTGGGGCCCAGTCTGTTAAATGATTAAAGTCAATTCACTCTGACAGAAATGATGGCCACCAACGATGCTGGGGGATTCAAGGAGAGCGCATGCAACAGGGCAGTTTCCCTTTCGGTGATTTGGTCACGACCCTGTGTTTAAAGGTTTAAAGATGGTCTAACGTGACACTTGGTTGCCTCTCCCCCCCCTTAAACTGCTGGGGTTGTGTGGGGATTTCAACCAGTTCCTTAGGGGCATTTTTTACAATGAAACATCTTTGTGTGTGATGAAGCCCAAGGGTGTCCACTTCTTTGCCCTTTTTGTGACTTTCCAGTCTCTATGTATCTTGTTGAACCCGTGTGACACTCTGTGAACTCTAAGCTCAGAGCCACTTCCGTCCAGAGCATCCTGTTGAAGTCGCAATTAGGAAATTGATCGATTCCCGGTGGGGTTTTTTTTTTAGTCTTATGATGTAAAAAATGAAAAGCCCCAATTTTAAAGGGGGCCCAAAGGGTAAGTATATATTAACAATTTATTTTAAAGGGCAGAGTTCAGATTATTTTAGGGGCACATTGTGTGGCATCATCATATTTGGGAAGTACATGGGCCAAAGTATTTTTTTGGGGGTTTCAGTGTGTGGAACATAAGAAGTGGTCTTCATATAGAAACAGAGGATCTACAGCAAAAGTTGACAACAAAAAGTTTTGGGGGAAAAACCCCTGCAAAAAGACAAGAAGTAGCTAAATAACAGTACATCTTAGGCCGATAAAAGAAAAGGGGGGGGGGAAAAGTCATGGGGCACTGATTTCATTTTGTTACTTGCCTCAAATGATCGTACCGTCCGTGTTTAATTTTCCTGCATGTACCCCGGCACTGTCATGCCAAGTAGGGAGCCCGGGAAAAATTTGAAACCCGACCATGCACTAACCACACACTTTCCTCGTCAGAACCTTTTAAATGCCCCCATCATAGCTATATAGGCTTAAGAAACTTGCAAAAGTGCAGCTGAAAATTTCGACGGAGTGGGGGCACAGCCTGAAGAGCAGTTGTTTGGGGAAAGGGGGGAGATTGTTGTCCCTCCTACCCGATCAAGCCCAAAGGGCTCTCTGATTAAATGAGCACCTCCTAAGGGGGTCTTCCCTCTGGGGACAAAGACTCTGAGTGGGGCTATTAAGTGCTCAACACACCTCGCACAGCGATACCCCAGATCGCACCCAACCTGCTCCCCGCCTGTTCCCCCCCCCATTTTTTTAACCCAAGAACAAAATCCCCCGCTCCTTGCAGTTACTCCTACATCTGCCCCTTTCTGCCCCAAAGGGACATAAACATCGATCCCCCCTAAGAAATAAAAGGTTTCCCTGGTTTGAATTGTTCTTGGGCTTTCCCCCCTGAAGTGGACTGTAGACTTCTGCTGTGAGACATGGCAGTACTGACCAAAGCAGTATACCCCCGGGGCTGAGAAGAAGGGTCTGATTCAACCCTTAAAACCACCAGCAGCACGGATAGTTTTCCCTTAATTGAATTACCAATAAAGAAGATTTTAGGTTTTTATTTACAAGTTAAGAGCCCTGAAAGGCGAGATTGTACAGTCGGGCAAGATTTTAAAAATGGTGGATAAAGTGAAATGCACAGAGGGCTCATGATTGCACACGTCAGATGTCTCTAATATTTCGTCTACGTTGAGGCCCAGACTAATTGCTTGTGATACCAATAGAGGGCTTAGATAAAAGGGGGAGGCGAAACAAATAAGAAAAAGAGGTTTTTCTGGGTCCACTGGGAAGGAGAATTTTTTTGCAAATCCTGACATACTTTAAACCCTTTTTGGGAAAGCCATTTGTTGATTCAAACTGATTTAAGGCGACAGAGCCCCGGGCCCAGGGGTCCTCGCCCAACTAGAGATATCATTGTTGTGTCTTGATTTGCCTTAAAAAAGAAAAATTGCTTAACCCCTGGCCAGCGCTTCATTAATTTCAAAAGGGGCTACCCCTTAAATTTTTTTTGATCTTCCTTGTTAACCCACAAGGTGGGACCTAAAACCCTTACTTGTTTGAGAAACATAACTTCCCTAAGATGGGGATTCCCTTTCACTCAATCGCATTCAGTAATGGACTCTCGTAATGCTTTTTTATTTTGGGACCCTTTCCCAAAATTTTTCTCCTCTCTCGATATTCTTTCTCTTGAAAGGGAGATTGGGAAAGTGAGGAGATTTCCCTGCCCTACCTTAGATAGCAGGTTGTATGGCCAAATAGGAGGAAAACACCTCCCCGTTTTTTTAAATCACCTCCAGATTGTGGGAAAACTCTGCTGGGACTTGTTTTTACTTAAGGAGGGGAGTCCCCCTATTTTTTTTTTTTTTTATATTTTTCTGTGTTTATTATTTGTTCTAGGATTAATTAAAGTTTCTACAAGACGTTTATATGGATTGCCCCTAGTTCATATTTCTTATTTGAGGGCCATAGTTTTGCCTTGCGGTATTATTGCTAACGGGCTTTTAGAACTTTTTTTTTTTTTTTAGAATTGTGGCTATGTTGGGGATGTTTTGACCCCCCAGGGGGCAAAATTGTAACTCCCCCCTCTTAATGAGGAGTGTTCCCTTTTTTCAAACATTTTTTTTTTTCACACAGGTATTGTTTTTAAAAAATGTGGTATGTTTTTTTTTCAGGAAAAACATTTTAAACTTTTTGAAAAATTTAACCCGAATTTTTATTCGACTTCTCAAGAAAAATAAAGGTAGGAGTAGCTTTTTTTGCCCTATATTTTTGCCCAGATCTTTCTAAATCATATATCGAAACAATTTGGTCCGGGGGGGGTTGGTATGTAATTTTGGGAGTTCACATAATGCTTCCCCTATCTCTTTGAAATTTTTGTTTTAAACCAAGTCAATGAGATTCTTAAAATTTCTTCCTGAAACTCCAAATTCCCCATCTGCCTTGATATTTGGGAGGAGTTTTTTTAATTGTTTTTCTGATTCTTTTGTAGGTTGTTTTTTGGTGGTAGGGTATTCCAAGGGGCTCATGTACTTATCAAAGGGGACTTTCATCCATTTGTTAGAAAAGTTCATTTTTTGCCCCTTCGGAGAATGGTCCACCCGAGTAAAGGTAAAAACCCGCCTATTTTTCCCTTTTGTCGGTCTATTCCTGTTAGAATTTTTTCAGAAATGTGATGGCTTTAAGATTGTGGAGCGACGTATAGGTCTTTATGGTCGGATCATGCCGATTACTTTTTGCCTTAATATTCTCAAAGAGGGTTGTTTGGGGCTTTAATGAGCTTTTTGTTAAAAAAGAGGAAATAGGTAAACCTTAGAAAATATTAGTGCTTTTTTTAAACAAACCAAGTATCAGTCTCTTCTGTTATTTTGTGGGAGGCTATAAAGGGGTTTTTTTAGGGGATTCTAGAGCTACTGCGAACCCCTATTTTAAAAAGGGTTTAACAGTCAAAAAAAAATTCTGCTTTCCAACTACAAAAATTGGAATTGGAAATAATCTTTACCCCTCTAGAACTAAGATTAGGGTTCTTTAAATTTGGAAAAATTGTTAAACCCCGGCCTATGTTAGGATGGAAAAAAATTACTTTTGTTCTCTAGGCCGGGGTTAAACTCAGCCCCAAAGGGCCCACCAACGGCATTTTTTTGGGTTTCCAGCATTGCCCCGGGATTTCTTATTGTCAGTGCATTTGTTGGTACCCAAACATCCCTGTTGGTGGGCTTGAGGACTGGAGTTGGGGACCCCTGTTAGGCAGAGGATTTATGTGACAGAAATATGGCTAATACTTTCTTGCCCAGAAGCTTAGTAAAGAACACTCAAGGTCTCCACATATTAGAGACCTTCGGGTTTTGCTTTATGACCTGGTCTCTTGCTATTTGGATTTTTTTACTAAATTTTTAATTACTGAATAACAACTTTGATTTAGTCGATAGGCCGTGCTTGCTGTAGATTTTTTTCTTTTCCCATTCATGTTCTTATGCGAGGCACTGTCCCCCTTAAAAACCTGCCAGTGATGGAGGATGGGGTTTTGGTAAACTAAAGGGGGCTTCCGGGGGAAAACCCCCGGGGCCCTGAATGGCCCCCCTATATTTTTACAGAATAGGCCTCTCAATTGTCCCTATATAGTTAATTTTTTTAAATCCCTTTTTCTTTCCAGACCTCAATCCCTAGCACTAGGTTTCATTTACATTACCTAAACCCCCAAAATCGGGGGAAGGACTCCACAGAATGCGGTAGCTTAGACCCAAAGCCCTTTTGAATGTGATTTACAACTCTTTTTCCCAAAAAATTTTGCTAGAGGGGTCTCCATGTGGATGCCCATTTAAAACGAAGGATAAAAATGGATCCTTTTAGACAGGTTAGGGAAAACCTGCAGACAAGGACCTTATGATTTAGCGAATAAGATGGGGAAGGAGCTTTTTTGTGGTTTAGAAAAAGGAAAGGCCCTTTAACCATTTTAATTGGGCCTTCATGTTGCAACTCTTTAAAAACCCTTGAAAAATTTTGGCCTTCAGTGCCCATTTTGGTCGCTCCCTCAACTGCATTAAACACCCCTATCCTCTCCTCCCCCCTCTATATAAAAAATGGCACTGGGGCAATAAAGCTTTTTTTACCCCTTGCTTTTTCATTATGCATGGAACTTTTTTGGTCGCTGTTTTCGTTTTAAATTTTTGAGTTCGGGCAAAGGGGTTAGAGACCGGGTTTTAAAAATTTTATTATAGCAGTGATATTCTCTTAACCTTGCAAAAACCTTTGATCTCTCTCCTAGTTTACATTTCTTTTTACGATTTTTTAAACATTCGGATTAAGTTAATACCCCCTAAAAAAAGAGGCGTTACAAATTAAACCTGGGAAAGCACCCAGTTTCACTTGATTATAAGTGGAATGCGACTCCACAAAAATTTAAGGATTAACCTTTTTATACTACCCCCCCTAATTCACATAACTTTCCTTGTATGTTTGCGAGGGTTTGATATCTGTTGGATTGCCCTTTTTTCAGAATTTTCTTTGGACGGATGTGGTGGTCAATATGGCTGTTTTTTTTCCCAAAATTGGGGGTTTTTTTTTTTGATCCCCCGCCAGTTTGGGCCAATTTCCCATAACCCCCCTTTTGGTTTTTTTTTAAAGGCCTTTTTTCTAAAACCCCCAATTTTTTCTGGGGTCCCTAAAAAAAGGAAACCCCCCCAGAATTTTAAAAAGTTTTTTTTTTCCCCCCCATTAAAATCGATGGGGGAACCCCAGAATCCCCCAAAATAATTAAGTATTATTATTGCCCCCCAACCTGGTCCTTGGGGGAGCGGGTTGGTTCCCCCCCCTCCCCGGCCCCCCCGGGGCGCCCCCCGGGGGGCCCGGCCGCCCCCCCGGGTTTTCCCCCCCGGGGTTGGGTGGGCCCCCATGGGGCCGTTGGGCAGCGGTTGGGTTTGCCCGGCCCCGTTTTAAAAAAACCCCCCCTCGTTTCCCCCGGGGACCTCCGCCCCCCCTCTTTCCCGGGCCCAGGCGGTGGGGGGGCCCGTCCCCCAGGGCGGGCGCTCCCTTCTTTTTTAAAATTTTTAAAGGGGGGCCCCGGGGAAAAGGTTAAAATTTTTGGTAATTGGGCCCGGGGGCTTCCCCCCATTTTTTTGGGTTTTTTGCTCCCCCAATCCCCTTCCCCTTTCTGGATCCCATGTTTTCCTCAAACCCCTAAAAAAAAAAGCGTTTTTTTTAAAAAATGTAAAAGCCCTTGTTTTAAACCGTGGTTTCCAGGAAAATCTTTGGGTAAAAGTTTTTTAAAAACCTTCCCCAACCCCTTCCCTTTCCCTGAAACCCTTTTTGGGTGGGCCACGACCACGAACCATTTGGGGCCCCCACCCTGAAACCTTTTTTCTGCCCCGCCCCCCGACTGAATTTTGGGTTCGTTTTGTACCGCGCTTTCAACCCCCGGGCCCCCCCAGCAAGCCCGCGCGTCAGGGGTAGCGATGGTAGAAACCCCCTGCAGCAAGTAACATCCCGGGTTTTTTCGGCGGACCCCCTGTTTTTTTAAAACTGGGAACCTACCTTTTTGATTCCCCCCTCCCCGGCCCCCGGGTTTTTTTTTGCCCCCGCTTTTGGGGGTGGTCCAAGTTTGGGTCCAACTTCCCCCGCCCTTTTTCCGTTTTTGAAACCAGCCAAAGGGGTCCCGCCAAGGTGGCCCCCGCCAAGTCTTGCAAAATCTCCCCCAAAAATTTGTCCCCCCCCAACAGTCCCCCAGCAGAATTTGCCCCAAAAAAAGCAAAAGCAAATTGGGGGCAGCTGTCCCCCCCATGGAAAGCGTCAACCCCCCCTTTGGGGTCCCCGCAAAACAGCAACCTGCCTCCTCCCCCGGCGATTCCCAAACCAAAACCCCCCGGCCCCTCCCCCCCTGGCCAAAACCCTGGGGTCCAAAAGCTTCCCCCTTTTTCCCCCTACCTTTCCCCGGTTCACGGGGAAATCGAAGCTTTTTCCCGAGGTTTTTTTTCACCAGTGCCTACCCCTTTCCCAAAAATGGAAAATGATGGCCCCACCAAATTTTTCCCCACTTAAAGGTCGAAAAGGGGGGCCGGGTTTTTGTTTAGCCCTTTCTAAAACCGGGGAAAGGGCCCTTTGGGCCTTTGGAAAAACCCCTTTTTTGGGACATAAATTTACTCCCCGTTTTAAAAGCCCGAGCCTAAAAGGTTTTCCCCATGGGAAAAATTCCCCCCAGCTTTTTTCCCCCCAAAAAACCGCGCGAGCGTCTTCTTCGGAGAACCCCCGCTAATTTTAAAACCCATTCCCGGGGAAATTTCCCCTGTTTGGGGGATTTTTGCGGGCCCCCAATTTCCCCCACCCTAGCCTCCCAGCTGTCGTGGAAATTGAGGTTTCTCTCTGCGCCCCCAATTTTTTAAAAGGGCCCCCGTTTAAGCAGAGTTAAAAAGGAAAGCCCCTTTCCCCCAAGAGATTTTCCCCCAAATTTTTTTTGGGGGAAAAACCCTTTTTCCCCTTTTGGCCCCCTGCAAAAAAAACCCCCGCGTTTTTTCAGGAGGACCCGCGGGAAAACTCCCCCCCAGGAGGTTGATTTTTGGGGAAAAAACCCCCCGTTTACCCCGTTGGCCCCCCAGTTTTTCCCGAAACTCCCGCTGCCCCCCTCTACAAAGTTTTTCCACCGAAAAAAACCCAAGCTTTGGTTTGGAACCCGGGCACACTTTTTGGATTTTTTGGTGTCCCCCCGCCGGGAAAAGGGGAACCTTTTTTTTCCCCACTGCGCCATTTCCCCCCACCATTTTCCCCCTTGGGGGGTTTTTTTTCCGCAGGGGTCCCCCACGGTTTGGGAAAAACCCCCTCGCCCCCTTAGGTGCCCTTTGGAAGGGTCCCCCCTTTGGTGCTTTCCCCGTTTTCCCCCTACGATGATTTTTTTGGCCCAAAATTTGGAAAATAACGACGGATTTCTGGGGCTAAAACTCCTTTTGGGTTCCCCCGGCCCTTCCCCGGAAATCCCCCCCCCCCGGCCCGGGAAATTTATTTTTATGCCTCCCTGGGGTTCCCCTTTCCCATCCCCGTTTTAATGAAACCGTCCCCCGGGGGAAACCGTTTTTTTTCTTATCTCTTCCCCCCAGTGGGGGGCTTTTTTAGCGACTCCCCCCTCAAGTTTTTATAAAACCCGGCCGTAACCCCCCCCCGTGTAGGGGTCCTTAAAAACGGAAAAGACCCTTTTTTTTTCACGTCCCCGGGCCTCACGATTCTTCGGCCATCCTGTTTTTGGGGCCCAAACCCCGGCTGCAATGTTCCAAGGGCCCCAATGCTTTATTTGGGAAAAAAGGCCGGGAAAATCCTGCGTTTGGGGAAAAGGGAGTCCCCGGGGTCTCGGTTTTTTGGGGGGCACCCCCCGCCCGGTTGGTTAATTCCCCCTCCCCCAGTCTTTCCCTCCCAAAACCCCCAAAAAGGTTCCCCCCCGCCCGCGGAGTTTTTCAAAAAAGGGGAATTTTTGGGGATGTTAAAAAATCGGGAAAAAACAGGCTGAAAAGCTTCCCCCCCCAATTCCCGGCCTATGAAAATGTCCCCCTAGACCCCCCCTTCCCGGGAAACAATCCCCCCCGGGGGTTTTGGGTTCCCCACCCTCTGTCTAGGCCCCAGATCAGGCCCTGTTTCCCCCTACCCTTCCCGGAGAAATTTTTTTTGAAAAATTTTTTTAAAAGCAAGTCCCCCCTTCCTGGGCCCCCTGCGGATTTTCTTCGTCCCCAAAAAAAAAAGGGTCCCCCCCCTTCCTTTCCGGGTTTTTTTTTTTTTAAAAGAGGGCCTTTAAAAAAAACCAAAGGTGAAGAAAACGCCCACCCCCCTTTCCCCCGATAACTGAAACCTTTTTTTATTTGTTTCCCCTGGAGCCAAGGTGTTTTTTCCCCAAAAAATTTGGGCCCCACGGGTTTTCCTAAACCTTATTTAGAAAATTTCCCCGAAGGGGGGCGGAAATGGAAAAAAAGGCCTTTTTTTAACACCCAGGAAAAAGGGCCAAAATTTCGATATCTCCCCTGGGGTGGCCTTTTTTGGGTATGCAAAAGCCCCAGCCGTATTTTTTAGGGTTTTTTTGTCAAAAGACGTTTTAGGGGTTGCTGTAAAACCCCGCGTCAATATATTGGACAATATTTAAGAATTTTTTCCCCTGAATACAAAAATCATCAGGTAAAAAAGGGCGCTGGTTTTTTTTGCAGTCCTTTGGGGAAAAATCGATGGTTAAAAGGCCCCCAAATGGGGAAGTGTCCCCCTTCCCCCAGGCCCCGGGCCTTTCCTTTCCCCTTTGGGGACTTTGTCCCTCCGTCCCAGGTCTTCAGATGGACCCCGCTTTAAAATCTCCCCATCCAGCCCGTGGGCCAAAAAGGGCCCCCGTTGGTTCTTTCGGGCGAAATTTTCCCCAAAGTTTTTTTTTTAGGATTGCCAACTTACTACCCAAGTTTAATTTCCCCCCCTTTTTCTACCCTGGTTTGGTCCCCCGTGGCCCTCCCCCCCGGAAAGAAAAACCCCAATCCGAAATGTTGGCCCCCCCTTTGCCCAGGAAAAACCAAATTCCCCCCAAAATTTTAAGACAGCCGGGTTTTTCCCCAGCATTAATTTTTTTTGGGCCGTTGGATCCCGAAAAAACCCCCCTTTACCTAGGGTGGATGCCCTTTTCCCCTAAAGGGGCAGGGGCGGGTTCCCCCCCAAACCCCAAGGAAAAGGGGCCCCCAAAAAGGGAAAACTGGGCCCCCCTGTTTGGTTTTTTTTTTAAGACCTTCTCAAATGGCAAAAAAAATTAAAGCCCCTTTGGAAAAATTCCCCGGGAAAACCTTTTTGGCCGTTAAAATTTTGGGCCCCGGGGAAATTTGGGGGAAAATCTTTTGGAGGGGGGGCCCACATCCGTTTGAGGGCTTTCCCCCAGACCCCCTAAGAAATTCCTCCCCAAAACCCCCCCCAGACGGGCCCAGCGTTTTTAAAAACCCCGGCCAGGCCCCCGGTGGTTCCCCTTTTTTTTTTTTCCCCGTTTTTTTATTTCAAGATTCCCCCCTTTTCCCCACCGGACCAAGGGGGAAAAAAATTTTAAGGGGGAAAACCCCTCCCCCCCTTTTTTTGACATTACCGGGGGAAAAACCAGTATCTCAGCATATCATTGGTTCCCCGAAGGCTGGTTTTTTTAAAGGGGGGTTCCCTTTTGGGGTCTCCCTAGCCTTCCTCCCCCCGGTTTTAAAAAACCTACGTGCCCCTCCCCCCCCACTTTAGGAAAAAAGAAAAATTCCCGGGTTTGGGGGCCCTTATTCGCTTCTGGAAAGGCCCAAAACCCGGGGTACGGAAAACCCCACGCCCCCCTTAAAACCCCGCGAAACTAATGGTGGCCAACTATGCTCCCGGAAAGTTTAAGGACTTTTGTTTTTCTCCCCGCACCCCAAATTTTTTCCAAAAAAAAAGGGGCCCCCCCGCCAACCGGGCCCCCCAGGGCCCCCCTTTGTCCCCCCGGCCCCGGTTTTCCCAAATTTTTTCCCTGGAAAAACCCCAAAGGCCAAAGGACCCCTTTATCCGGACCTTTCCCTTTTTGCCTTTTTTGGGAAAAATGGTCATCTGGGTGGTTTACTGGGGCCCCATTTTTTTAAAGATTTTCCCCCCCTTTGTGCTGTTCCCCGGGGCCCCCCTTTTTTGCTCCCCAATTGGCCCGGGGCCCCAATTTCCCTTTCCCTACATTTTTCCCCCTGTTGGTTTTTTTTCCATTCCCCCATCGTCCCCCGATCGAGGCGTTTTCCCAATTTTTTTTCCTCTTTTAATTTTTTTTCATCCCTTTTTTCCCGTTTTCAAATCAAACAGACTTCTCATCCACGTACCATCCCCCGACAAATGGGAAAGGGGGAGAGGGGAAATCAGAAACCCTTTGGGGGAGTAAAACTACGGCAAATTTTTTGGGAAAGGGACGCCCGGAAAAAACTTTGGGCCCAATGGTTTTCCCTGGGCCGAGTTTTTTCCAAAATAACCAACCCGGGGCCCCCGACTGACTGGCCCTTTTTTCCCCCTTCCTTTTTTGGGGCCCCCCATTGGGCCCCTCATCCCCGCCCCCCCCCCCCCTCCCCCCTTTGGGTTGGCCCCGAAATTTTTTCCCCCGTGGGGCAAAAACCCGGGTTTTTGGGGAATTTTTCGGGGTCATTTGGCGAGAGACCCCCACATGGGCCTTTAAAATTTCCAAAAGGGTTCAGCCCGCATGGGAAACCCCCAAACCCGCAAGTGGGGAAAAACTTCCCCCAAAGTTTTTTCCAAAGGAAAAAAGTGTGGGGTTCCTCCCAAATTTTCCCTACGCCCCCAAAGAACCCCCCCTTTTAAGTTGGGTTTGGGGGGTTTCCCGGGACCTTTTTTAGAGTACTTCGGGCAACTGAAAAACCCGGGGTTTCCTAAAAACTCTGCCTCCTCCATTTTCCCCCTGGAAATTTCCCAATGGCCCCCTTTATGTCCCCCCCCCTCCCCAAAAACCCCCCCTGGGCCCCCTTTAACCCCCTTTTCCCAAAAAAGGGGCTGCTCCGTCCCCCCCCGGGACTAGATTTCCCGATGTTTTTTTAAGTGAAGGGGCATCCCGGACATGAAAAATTCCGGGTTAAAGGGGGGTTTTTTTTTTGGGGGGTTGGAGGGGCCTTTCCCGGGCCCGAGGGAAAAGGGCTGGGGAAAAGGGGGTCCCCAAAATTTTTGAACCAAGAAACTGAAAATTTTGGAGGTTTTTTCCCTTTAAACCTAAGGAAAAAGGGGGGAGAACCTAAAATTGGGGGGGATGTTAGCTAACCCCCTGGCCCCCCCCCCCGGGGGGCCTGCCCCCGGGGGCGGGTGGCGCCCCCTGGGGCCCGGGATGAAACGGTTTTGGGTTCCCCCGGCCCCGTGGACTCACCCCGAACCCCCCTTTCCCGGGGCCCCCTTCCCCCCGGCCCCCTGCCCGGCCCCAGGCCAAAGCCCGGCCCCTCCCCCAGGGCCGGGGCGCGCTCGTTTTTTTGTAAAATTTTTAAAGGGGCCCGAGAACGGTAAATTTTTCTAATTGGCCGGCGGCCCCCTTTTTCCCCCATTTATGGGTTTTTTCCCTTTTAAAAAATCCAATTTTCCCTTTCTGGAAAACTAAATTTTTGCCCCCCGTGCCCCAAAAAAAGCTTCTTTTTTTAAAGGTTTTGCCTTGCCCTTTCCGTTTTTAAAACCCGAAAACCCCTTGCTACGTTTCTCGACTCCGAAAACCCCGGCCCCCTTCCCTGACCTTCCTTTCCCCCGACCCCCGAACCCCTTGCCACACCCCGAAACCTTTTTGGGCCCCCCCCACGAAATTAAGATTTTTTTGGCTTCCCATTCCCGTACCTCACCCGCCCGCCACCACAAGCCCCGCCGCACTCAGGGGGCAGCGACCTGGTAGAATCCCCCCGCCCAATCCATCCGCTTTGCGGCGGGGCTCTGGTGAAAACAAAAACTACTTAGATTCCGCCCCCTGGCGCGGTTGTTGCCATTTTTTTTTTGCGTTGGCCCAGTGGCCCCACTAATACCTTTTTACAGTCCTTTTTGTTTTCTAGGGGACTTATTTTGGGATTCCCCCCTTTTTACCCAAATTCCTTTTGGGAAAAAAAAATGTTATGAGAAATCTGAGCTAAGCTCTAATGTGTCACCAATTACCTCTTTTTTATTCCATCCTCTATTCTCAGGAGATCTAAGTATGAGGCCTTGTTTGGCTGCAAAGCTCTTCCATTTTGCTGATATTATGGATCACAACTTAAGAAAAATCATGCCTTTTTCAGAATTCCAATAGAGATTTCGCCTTCCGAATAAGTGTTTTTGCCACTGCCTGCAGGTCTCCCATTTTTACAGAGCAGTTTTGGGTTTTTTTAGGTCATAATTTCCCCAAATTTTTTGAAAAAAAATTGTAGATAGGAGTAAAACCCACCCCCCCGTCGTTTTTTGCCATCTATCATATGCTAATTGCTTCACCTTCTGATACATGCTTATGTGACCAAGTGGAAACAAATTTTGGGGCCACCTTGTTCCCCAAGACATGGCAGATTATCTGGAAACAAGCCTCCCATTCTTCTCTTTTTTTGGCAATATAAGGTTAACCATTTTTTTTTTAATGTTTTGTATATATTTATTTTATAAGGGTTTAAAAACCCACTTAAACCCAAAACCCCCTGGGGAAAGAATATTTCAGGGGCAGGGGTTTAAACATATTTTGGGATTGTAGACTCATAGTACAATATTGACTAATGGTTCAGGCGCTTGTAATGGATATCATGGAGCTAGGATTCCGTTTTAAACTGTGGACAAAATATTCTTAATTTTCCCCTAACTTTTTTTTTGGGGTCAGAAATTGGGAAAAATTTTCCCGTCAACCTTTCTGCAGTAAGGGGCTTTATTTTAGATTGGAAGGGGGTTATCATTTGTCAAAAGAGAACTTATGCATGTTTTTAAAGGGCAGTGGAGAAATGTAGGGCCCCTAGGGCGGTTTTTAAAAAAAATTTCTTTTTTTTGTTTTGAGATTTTTTAAAATTCCCCAAATGGGATTTTGGTACTTTTCCCCCCAAAAATCGTAGTTTGGAGGGGGGTTTCCCCTTTTTTAATTTGGGGCAGGTTTGGCGTCTTTTTTCCCTTTTCCCTATTTTTGCTTAATTTTCGCTTGGGGATTTTTGTTTTTTTTTTGGTCTTTTGTTGAGGTTTCATTTTTTTGGTTTCCCTAAACAAAAACCCAAAAGTCAAAAAGAAATTTTTATTGTGGGGGCTTTTTTGGTTTATCAATGTTTTTAATTTTCCCGGTGAGGGGGAAAACTCTGGCATTTTACAAAGTTTTAAAAGTTCAGAATTTGTAATGGAAAAAATTTTTTTATTTTTCCAAAAAGTAAAATTTAAATTTAAAAATTTTCTATGTTATATTTTCTTTTGTAAAACCTAATAAAAATTCAGTTACATAAAAAAAGTTACATAAAAAAAAAAAACTTCAAAATGTTTCTTTAACCCCGAAATAAAAAAAGACAATTAATCAGCAGTAATATATAACCCCGGGGAAACCCCCAATAAGGGCATTAAAGGAAAGTAATGTTTGTGGTTTTAGATGTTTTTTAAAAAATCTCTTAAGGGGTTTCAAAAAGTTTTTAAAAGCGTTTTTCTTGAAGAAATATCATTTTGGTTTAATAAGAATTTCCCAAAAAGTACGGAATAGAAAAATTTTAAAATTAAAAATAAAACGGATGCACTACATTTCCAAATTTTTAAACCCGCTATAAAGGGGTAAAAACCAAAAAATAATTATATAATAACAATATGGTAAGAAAAATGTTTATGGGGAGGAATCCTTTCAGGGAAACCCTTTTTTCATTTCCATCCCAAAAAAGATATCCTACTGTTTTCTTCCCCAAAAACTGGAAAAATTTTTGGGTTTTTTACCATGTTGTGCATTTTCTTTGGGAAAACCCTCCCGGGTTTTAAAAAGTATTTGTTATAAAAATTTTGCAAAAAGATCGCCAAAACAACTCCCAGACAATTGGGCTTTGTGCAAAAAGTAGTGTTCCCTTTATATTTTAAAATTTTTTATAGCAATTTTTCCCGTGGTGAACCATTTCCCCTCCCATTTTTTTTCCCCCCCAGTAATTACAAACGTGGCCCCGGGTTTTTTCAAGCTAATACATGTAATAGGTTTTTTTGGCCCGTAGAAAACAGTATGGTTTTCTTTTTTAAGAAAGGTTTGGGGGGCCCCCTTTTGCCAATTTGTTTCCCCTGTGCATGCACCCTGTTCTATGCTTACTTTTTTCCCTAGATGATTAAGAAGGGCCCAAAATAAAAAAAAGTTTTATTATAAAGGGTTTTTTAGGAGAAACCCCAAAGTTTTTAATTTCCCCAAAAAGAATTAAAGGAAATGGGGGGGTTTTAAAATTTTTTTGTGGGCAATTTATGCAATGAGAATTTCTTGGATAAACTTTTTGGGTTTTCTTGGGGCATTTATCTCCTCACTCTCCCAATAAAATGCTTTTTTTGGGTGAGATGTTTATTTAATGGGGGGGGAAAAAAAAGCTGCTAATACAACAAAGGATCTGGTGTGTTGAAATCCAATTTGCCCATCCAACTTTAAAGACATTTTGTCCTCCCGGGAAAAATAGGAAAAGCCCTTCACATCAATCTAAAAACAGGGGGGGTTAATCATTTTCACAAACAGCCATATCAGTATTGTGCAGCTGTTTGTAACTGTACGACTGTATATATGAACCTACTTCTTAACATAGTGTTAAATAACCTGAGATACCACATACACCAGACGGACGTGTATCAGCAGGCTTTCTATGGTGTAAGTACCTTTTCCCCTGGGTTTGGAATAAAATTTTTTAAAGTTTTCCAAAAAAAGATGTTTTTGGGGTGCCATGTGGGGCAGTTTAAAAAACCAATCTGACCACTTTTTAATTTGCTACCCCCGTCTCCTTTAGCCGAACTTTTTACTTTGAAGGGCAGCTAGGATACCTGGGTAGGGCAGTCAGAGATGGGGTCATTTCCTGTTAAATTTATGAATAAAGCAGGGGCTGGGAAAATCTTTTTCAGAGCTCCAAAACCAAAAATGGCACTCCCCTCTAGGCCGGTTTTTTGCAAATCTGCCCAAAAGGGTCCGCATCCCGGTTGATTTTGATCCCCCCCCGGTTCCCCGGGTCTGGGCAATGGCAGCCCGCCCTGTGTTAAAACCTTTAAATGGACCAATAAAATGATTTTGGGGGGCCATAATTTGGGCCCCGGGCCCTTGGGTTTTGGACCTTGGGGGTCCTTGGTATAAGCAATTTAGCAGAGTCATATAGGCTGGTTTATAAAACTTTAACTGATTTTTACATCCTATTAAGACTAACCTGCCCAAAGTTTGGTTTAAAATTTAATGAACTAACAGCAAATGGGGTTTTTTAATGTTTTTTAGAAAGGTTATTAGTCGCAGTCAAGCTTTAGTTTGTGGCCGTATTATGGGCATAAAAACATGCCTTTATTTTATTTGTAACTGGTTGTAGGAAAATTTTCTTTATTTTTTTTCATATAATTTGAACCATGTTCTAAGCTAAGTTTGACTTAAAATACTTATTCAACATTTTTCTCACTGCCGTTTTTCCCCATATTTTTTTGATATAATATTGGATTTATTGTGGGAATCACTATTGTATAGAAGACAGAGATGAGCTTATCATTCATCTGGAACAATTCTGATGAAGGCCTGAAAAAAGGGGGAGATGGGGTATGAAGAAAGAGACGCAGGAGGGGGAGATGTACGGTGGAAAAGGGTTTTTCCCTTTTTCCTTTTAGGGAAAACAATTTATATTTTAGAAGAATATTTAAATATGAATACAGAATGGTGGACAGGCAAATGAGAGAAGTCAGTCCTCCAAAAATGAAAATGACCACTCTGTTCAGGAATACATCAACAGTTAAAAATTTTAAGATTTGGGGAAAATAAGAGAAATGGTCAATCACATTGGCTTTCCAGTATTTTAATGAAAATAGAAAATCAGTGGTTAAGAGTTCAAAAATCCCCGCAAAATATAACCAACCCCCAAAAACGAAGCTGTATTTGACAAATAGTTACATAAAAGCAAAGGGGAAGTTCTGCTCCCCCGATCATGGCCATGGCCCCTAATAAGTAATCTTGTGGTTGCTGGGCCCCAAATATAAAACGGGGGGACATTCATGATGGATATGGATTTTAAAATCGAGTGAAACTGCCGGCGGGGGGTTATAAAGAAGTTTTTAGAAAAGATCAAGCTTGCAATTGATAACAAAGAAATTTTCTTGGGGGTATGGATCAGGGCCCCGCTGATTTTTTTAAAGATCCCACATTTTCCAAAAACGCGAAAGTAAAGTATAGGAACACCCGAAGAAAATCCTAAGACAGGTTATAGGTCGCCTGTAGGTGCCGGTTTGCTGTGTGAATACTGCAATTATTCATTTGTGTTTCTGCAGAAAGTAAAAAAAAAAATCAGAACTAGTACAAGGCAATTAGGAATCAAGTAAGATACGACAGAGTGATGGATAACAATTTTGTAGAAAATCAAGAATTGCGGTAATCAGACCCCACTGATCACAAAGTGATGTCAGTATATACTCGAGTATAAGCCGACCTGAATATAAGCTGAAGCACCTACTATTGCCCCTCCAAAAAACTGGGGAAACTTGACTCGAGTATAAGCCTAGGGTGTAAAATGCAGCGGCTACTGGTTAATTTAAAAAATAAAAATGGATACCAATTAAATTACATAGGCAGGTATATGTCCCCCATAGGCAGGTATATGTCCCCCATAAACAGGTATAGGAAGATATAGGCAGGTATAGGTCCCCCATATGCAGGCATATAAACTCATGTCTTCCATAGACAGGTATAGGCACTTATATGTCCCCATAGGCAGGCATAGGCACTTATATGTCCCCCATAGGCAGGCATAGGCACTTTTATGTCCCCTATATGCAGGCATAGGCACTTATATGTCCCCCTTAGGCAGGCATAGAAACGTATATGTCTCCCATAGGCAGGCATAGGCACTTATATGTCCCCCATAGGCAGGTATAGGCACTTATATGTCCCCCATAGGAAGCATAGGCACTTATATGTCCCCCATAGCCAGCTATAGGCACTTATTTGTCCCCCATAGACAGGGCTTATTAAAAAATTAAAAATACAAATTCAAACCTTTTTCTCAAACCCCCCCCCCTTACAAACTCTGTTTCGAACCGTCTTCTTCCGGAGAAAGGGGGCATGGGTGCATCAGGGCGAGGTGTGTTGAAATCACCCCCGGCCCGTGCCGGGTTTCTCTGGGGGTCGCGACCTGCGACTTCAAAGGGTCCCATTGAAGGGGCATGGAGACTCGTCTGTCCCAATAGTGTCTTTTAAACTGATGTTCTTTAGAGGAGTTGCAACCCGTTGGAGATTGCCCACAGCACCCGGGGATGGCAGCATGCAGGTTTAAATCGGGACACGCATGTGCTCCCCGAGGAGTCGCATACAGTGATGATTTCCGCTTGGGGCCTTCATTTGCAAGGGGCCCAGCAAAGGGGGTGAATTGATATAAGGAGATGGGCCCCCTTTATTCCGCCCGGGGGTGCTGGCCCCCCGGTTATAATCATGTATATCGGGTTTAAAAAAAGTTGCTAACCCAAAACGGGTTTTTAGTTGCCCAAATAAATAAGGATGGTTTTTTGGGGGTTGACTTAAAAAATCATGAATAGATTTACATGCCCCCTAAAAATTCAGATAAAGTAAAAAATTTTAATAATACGGTAAGAAAAATTTAAAGGGCAAAGCATTTTTTTTTACTAGAGCTTTTATCGGGGCCAAAGTGTCCAAAAAAATTAGTTTTTAAAAGGCATAATCATTTTTTTTTTTTTTTCATTCCCCTTGTGATTTTAAAAGGAAAAAATTTTTTATATTGTGAAAATTTGGGGGGGAAATTTTTCAAAACTGTTTAATTCTTTTTTGTAAATTTTAGACTAAAAATTTTTACAATGCAAACAAATTTTTCAAAAGTTAGGTTTAAAACTGGGCTTATAACTTTAACCCTTTTACCCAAATTGGTTTTTTTTTTGGCACTTTTCGGGGAAAATTTTTGGGACTTTTTTTTTGCTCACCCTAATTTGTAAAGAAAAGCCTTGCCTATTTCCCAAATTAAACCCCCATCCCTTCCCACCAAGGCTATGACTCCTTTTGTCAGATGAGGTTCAAAAGTGTCTAGAATCTGTCTAAATCAAAAAAATGAATGTGGGTAAACCCATGTACTCCCATTTTTTTTCTTGCTGCGATTTGCCCCAAAATTCTGGGCCAAAAACTCCCTTTGGGTTAAATTTTTCCCCATTTATGAAGAAAAAGATAGCCAGAGGATATCTATAAAATATGGGCAACATGTATGAAAACTGCCTAGGTCTAAAACTCTCTTTGTTGCCCATAGCAACCAATCAGATCGCCCCTGTCATTTCATATAGTGCTCTGGAAAAATGAAAGGGGAGCTCTGATTGGTTGCTATGGGCAACAAAGAAAGTCTTAGATCTAGACAGTTTTCACACATGTGGCCCTATGTTTTTAAGTCCCATTCACATCACAAATTTTTGCCTCCATTCAACTTCAATGCTAAACAGATACTATTTTAAAAACCAAAAAAAGCATACAAATATTGCCTCAATCTCTGTTTGTAACACATATCTTGAAAATAAGTGCAAACATTTTCATCTGTTTCTGTCCTTGTTAGGCCTCGTTCACTCGGCTTATTCTGGGACTGATTTCAGCCGTACTCCACGCCGTATTTGCGCTCCAATACGGCTGAAATCAGTCCCAGGCATTACGGTAATCCACAGTTCTCATAGAGAACTATGGATTCCGTCTCCTCACCCCCTCGGTGAATCCGCCGCGGGGGGGGGGGGGAGAAAGTGACATGCACATTATTTACGGCGTGTACGCGCCGTGAATAATGAATGTCTATGGGGCCGGCTAGCTGCCGGCCCCCTGCCCCCGCTGCACGGCAGGCGGTGTAATTGCGAGGTTTAAACCGACTCCGCAATTACATCGGCAATAAGCCGAGTGAACGAGGCCTTAGACAAATAAAGATGTTTATGTTTTTCTAACATTTTGTTGTTAATAAAGAATTTGTTTAAATAAAGTTTTTTTCAGTATTATATAAAAAAAATCACATATGTGAATCTTGAGCTTTACATTTTTTTTACATTTTCCAGGATTTTCATATTTTAAAAAAAAGTGTACATCGTGTGTATGTTTTTGAACTTATTCACACTTCACAAAAAAAAGTATGCTGATAAAAGACAGGCAAACAAGTCAAAACATATGCAGTTTAAACTACGTTTTCCCCATTATAGTCAATGGATCCATCCTGCAATACAGCTAAAATCCTTTAAGGCTTCTCAAGTGTACACTCAGCAGATGTCAAAAACGTGATGTGAATGCCGCCCCATTGCTGGTTTAGTTGTTTGGAGATCATAGTTGTTTCATAACATAAACCAGCATTTCCTGCACTGATTTGCTGGAAATCTTGTGGTGGTATAATAGGCAATGTGAACAAGCAGAACTGCAGTGTAAAGCATGGACAGAGGAGAAGATTGTAGCTTGAGCTTTAGATCATATCATTAGACAATGTAGCTGAAAAAGGAGTAATGATTACTATTCTATGTTCAAGGGGCTACAGTATATAGATATGTCCTTACTTCAGCACATGCACATAAAATAAAAAGAAATTATAGCAATTTAAAACTTTAATGTGTATATTCAAATCTACCTTAAAAGATTTATCTAACACCCAAAAAATTGTTTGGTTTGCAAATCTCAAAATAACGGAATTTATTAGGCTGTGTGTACATGGAGCACTGAATACTTTTTTACAATACATAAAACATTGCATAAAATGTATCCAAATATGTACCACAAAGTGTGGGACGTGTTTGGATACATTTTCTAGACTGCAAAAACGTACACTACTGTTTCTATTGGCTTTTAAAACCATAAAACAGATCAAGAAGTGACATCACTTCTTTGTATGGATCCGTAAAATGCAGTACAATAATGTATGTAAGCTATGTATCGTCTGAATGACCATGTATTTTACATTGAAATCAATGAAAACTGAATGGAACATTGTTAAATACGTACAGTGAAGGAAATAATTATTTGATCCCTTGCTGATTGTGTAAGTTTGCTCACTGACAAAGAAATGAACAGTCTATAATTTTAATAGTAGGTTAAGTTTAACATTGAGAGATAGAATATAATAAATTAAATCCAGAAAGTCACATTGTATAAATTATACAATGCATTAAAGACAGCTGGGTGACACATCACAATACGCAAACGCCATTTTTTTGTTTTATATTTATGGCACCAAAAAATAACATATGGCACCAAAACATGCACGTTTGGTATTGCCAGATGCATATCAACCTGTAGAATACAGAGAACACATTATTTATACCTACATTTTTTTCACATTTTGCCCCATTTAGAATTTTTTTGCTGTTTCTCAGTATATTCTATGGTGATATGAATAACAACAATAGAAAGTCCATCTTGTCCTGCAAAATAAAATCCTCATGTCTAAGTAGGTGAAAAAATAAATAGTTATGATTCTGGGAAGGCGAGGAGGAAAAACGGATCTTAAGAAAAACAGGCTGCAGTGGGAAGGGGGTAAAAAACACAATCATTCTATAAATTGGAGCATTAAGGATACAGTGATTCTTGTTTTGTGTGACTTTTATATATTTAGTTTTTTACTAAAGTGTTTTTTAATTGAGGGTTTGTGTTTTCTGTTTAATCTTTTATTTAAATAGTTAAACATGGTTTTTCTCACTGACCAGCTGAAGCTCTATGTATGTTTAAGGGACAGTGATTTAGTGACTTGAGCTCCCTGCTCTGCAGTCCGTTCAGGATCATATTTATCATTTACAGATAGCTATCACTGAGCACAGAGCTCCAGTCACTAAACCAATGTCACTAGCACAACTTCTTCCCGACAGCACACTTTAATTTACACCAATCACGGGGGAGAGCAGCTTACCTGCACTATCACACTGCTCTGCCCCTTCCATCTCCCATCCATCTAGAAAGAAGCTTCCTGCTTTCTCATCAGGGAACTGTAGATCCTCTGACTTGGGGGCGGAGCTATGATCCCGGAGGCTCTTACTTCCCTGCAGTGTGCAGATCTCCGCTGATACTTCGCTGGAGCTATGTAATTCAGTGAGGCAGACACGTGGCGAGGTGGGCCTGCGGGGGCCACCCTGGCTCAGGGGCCAGGTCGCAATTGCGACCGCTGTGACTCCTGTAGCTACGCCACTGAACTCACACCTATTTGACATTAATGTTAGAATAACTGTAGAGGTTGAGGGGGCCCACTAAAGTACAAGAACATTGTTCCTTTTTTGTGGTGAACAAGTAGGTGGTGGCTATCTGCTACCTGGACACTATTATTTAAGTTCCCTTATCTTGCTGTTTTAGTTTATCATTAGGTGATAGGGCCCAATCTCATTTTGAAGTATATGAATTCTGGTTTCGCCCCTGAGGGTGGATTCACGTGTTAATTTTTTGTTGCATTTTTCAACTGTATCAAAAATGACAGCAATTAAAGAAAAAAAAGTGAAAAACATGGTGCGAAAAGATTTGTCCAAACTTGTGACAGTTGCTATATACCGCACAGTTTGTATTTTTTCTGCATGTAGCTTTTTTGGTCACACAGCTCTATGCATTGTTCCATGCAAGTCCCAACTAATACTGCCCAAAAGAAGGCCAAAATGACATACTTTTCGCCTTTATTGTAAAAAAAGGGTATGTGAATACATGTACCATGTATGCTAGGAGTTTTCCCAGTGTATATGTAGTGTGAATGTAGTCTTACCCAGACATGAATTATATAATTTTAAAATAGAAAAGTGACTCATGAAGTCACAGTCTTACCTATTTTTACCCAGAGATAGTTTTTTTGGGAAATTCACTATGGGTAAATGGCAACATAGGTAGATATAACATGTAATCTGTAAGAAAGAACATAAAAAACTGAAAACATACCAATGTCAATGTAAAAAATAGACTGTATCAATAAAACCACGTGACAGGGATATAGTAAATCACTTATACATAATATATACTTAGAAATGATTCAACAATGTATATTACCATTACAATACAAAAGAAAAAAACAAATAGTAACTAACCACTGACCAACTTCATACAAATATATCAACAAAAGTAGTCAGAAAAAATCAAATTATACTGATAAAAATGTTTTATATTTATTAACCAAAGTTTTAAAATCACCATACAAAAATTGTTAATAAAAATACGATAATGGGGATTAACACATACCAAAGGGGATTAGAGCTAATAATTCATGTACATACAGTTAACTACCAAGATCCAAAATATGCATACAAGATATAAATCCAAGCCTATTAATATATCTAAGGGATGAAAGTGCTAGAGTGCAAATGTGTCAATCATTAAATAAATAAATAAATAAATAAATATTAAATCAATCCCTATACATAAATAATAGCAGTGATAATGACATAATCATTGCTATATGTCAAAATAGACTAATAGTGCATATATATACATAAAATCATAAATCCATAATGAGCATAATAGAATGGTAAACAAATAATACATATATATATATATATATATATATATATATATATATAGGATCATAGGTCTATAGTAAACATAATAGATACATATATATACATAGGATCATAGGTCTGTAGTAAATATGATAGAGTAGTCTAAATATAGTATAGGTTATTACCCCAGTGGTGTGTGTCAAAGGAGTCTCCCTACGCACGTTTCGCGTGACCAGCTTCTTCAGGGGAGCATAACCATATGACTATAAAACCACTTAATATATAGAGCCCAACACTTAAGGATAACACACGCACCTGTAATAGTTTTAACGGCGCTTCTCACCGCCTACCCGCCGGAGTATGTCGCAGCCAAGGAAAGGCGTCACACCAGCGCGCCACGCAAAGATCCCAGACACGTCATGGGTGCGTCAGCGCCCCAGTGTATAGACGCGTCTCCATGGCGACGCAACTAGGACGGAGCGAGGTTAAGCGCACAACCTCACAGGGCTGACATAGAATAGAAGGCAATGACTGTCAGTGTACATATACATTTATGGAAGGCACTGAGACTTAAAAACCACAAATATTGCCCTATAGGATGGCTAGAAATCCTAATCTAAACTAAATAAACATAATAAAAATAAATATTAATGCTCAATAATATACACCAATAATTCTATAATTAATAAATCATCATATATTACCATTAGTGTATTTATAAAAACATATATACAGTGGGGAAAATTTGTTTTGATACACTGGTGATTTTGTAAGTTTTCCCACCTACAAAGAATGGAGAGGCCTGTAATTTTTATCATCAGTTAGTACACTTCAACTGTGAGACACAGAATCTAAAAAAGAAAGAAAAATCAAGGAAATCCCATTGTATGATTTTTAAATAATTAATTTGCATTTTATTGCATGAAATATTCTGGCTCTCAAAGATCTGTTTTTCTTTAAGAAACCCTCCTGCTCTGCACTCATTACCAGTATCAACTGCACCTGTTGAACTCATTTCCTTTATAAAAGACACCTGTCCATATACTGAATCAATCATTCTCCAACCTCTATACCATAGCCAACAACTGGCAATTATTAGAAAACAGAAAAAACACAAGATAACTGTCAATCTTCCTCGGTCTGGGGCTCCATACAAGATCTTATGGGGTAAGGATGTTTTTGAGGAAGTTCAGAAATCAACCCGGAACTACAGTGGGTACGGAAAGTATTCAGACCCCTTTAGATTTTTTTACTCTTTGTTTCATTGCAGCCATTTAGTAATATCAAAAAAGTTCATTTTTTTTGCTCATTAATGTACACTCTGCACCCCACCTTGAAAGGGAAATACACAGAAATGTAGATATTTATGCTAAATTATTAAACAGGTAAAACTGAAATATCACATGTTCATAAGTATTCAGACCCTTTGCTGTGACTCATATTTAACTCACATGTTGTCCATTTCCTTCTGATCCTCCTTGAGATGGTTCTACTCCTCCATTGGAGTCCAGCTGTGTTTAATTAAACTAATTGGACTTGATTAGGAGAGGCACACACCTGTCTATATAAAACCTCACAGCTCACAGTGCATGTCAGAGCACATGAGAATTATGAGGTATAAGTAACTGCAAAAGGAGCTCAGAGATAGAATTGTGGCAAGGCACAGGTCTGGCCAAGGTTACAAAAGAATTTATGCAGCACTCAAGGTTCCTAAGAGCACAGTGGCCTCCAAAATCCTAAAATGGAAGAAGTTTGGGACAACCACAACTCTTCTACGACCTAGCTGTCCAGCCAAACTAAGCAATTGTGAGAGAAAAGCCTTGGTGAGAGAGGTAAAGAAGAACCCCAAGATCAATGTGGCTGAGCTCCAGAGATTCAGTAGGGAGATAAGAGAAAGTTCCACAAAGTCAACCATCACTGCAGCCCTCCATCAGTCAGGGCTTTATGGCAGAGTGTGCCAACGGAAGCCTCTACTGAGTGCAAGACATACAGTTTGCAAAAAAAAACACGTGAAGGACTCCCAGACTATGAGAAATAAGATTCTCTGGTCTGATGAGATGAAGATTGAACTTTTTGGTGCTATGTAAGCGGTATGTGTGGAGAAAACCAGGCCCTGCTCATCACCTGCCCATTGCAATCCCAACAGTGAAACATGATGGTGGCAGCATCGTGCTATGGGGGGTTTTCAGCTGCAGGGACAGGTCGACTGGTTACAATTGAAGGAAAGATGAATACAGCCAAGTACAGAGATATCCTGGATTCAAACCTCTTCCAGAGTGCACCGGACCTTAGACTTGACTGAAGGTTCATCTTCCAACAAGACAATGATCCTAAGCACTCAGCTAAAATAACAAAGCAGAGGCTTCAGAACAACTCTGTGACCATTCTTGACTGGCCCAGCCAGAGCCCTGACCTAAACCCAATTGAGCATCTCTGGAGAGACTGAAAAATGGCAGCCCACCAACGTTCACCACCCAACCTGAGGGAACTGGAGAGGATCTACAAGGAAGAATGATAGAGGATCCCCAAATCCAGGTGTGAAAAACTTGTTGTATCATTCCTAAGACTCATGGCTGTGCTAGCTCAAAAGGAATACTGAGCAGAGTCTGTATAATTAAGACCATGTGATATTTCAGTTTTTCGTGTTTAATAAATTTGCAAAACTATCTACATTTCTGTATTTTTCCTTTCAAGATGGGGTGCAGAGTGTACATTAATGAGCCAAAAAATGAACTTTTTAGATCTTACCAAATGGCTGCAATGAAACAAAGAGTGAAAAATGTAAAGGGGTCGGACTACTTTCCGTACCCACTGTACATGGCCAGACCTGGTCAAGCACCTGGATAGAGCTGGGACCACCGTCTCAAAGATTACTGTTAGTAACAGACTACGGCATCATGGATTAAAATCCTACAGGACACGCAAGATCCCCCTGCTCAGGCCAGCACATGTCCAGGCCCATTTGAAATTCGCCAATGACCATCTGGATGATCCAGAGGAGGCTCGGGAGATGGTCATTTGGTCAGAGGAGACCAAAATAGAACTTTTTGGTATCAACTCCACTTGCCGTGTTTGGAGAAAGAAGAAGAATGAGTACAACCTCAAGTACGCTGTCCCAACCATGAAGCATGGGGGTGGAAACATCATTCTTTGAGGGTGCATTCCTGCAAAGGGGACAGGATGAGTGCACCCGTGCGGATTCACTTATGATAGATGGGTCAGAGGGGCAGCTGTGTAACACAATTACAAGCCGTAATTTAGTGAGTGGAGCTCTGTGCTCACTGATCACTGCTGTCTGTGGAGGAGAAACCTGATCTTGCCCCAACCAAAGAGCAGGGAGCTTCAGTCACTAAATCACTGTCACTAAGTGACCCATAGAGCTACTGCTCAGTAATAGCATATTTTTTTTAAGTTTTTAAAAGTTTTGCAAAAAACAAAGTACAAAAAAGGTAAAATAACACCTTCTAGCATACAAGGAAAAACATTCCTAGAACAATATACTGCAAATCATTCAATTCCCTTCTCACCTCAATGATGTACAGACGTATCAAAACTATGTCTGTCACATGATAAAGTCCTATATGTATAACTATATACAAGCGCAAAAAAGTGGTGTTAGGATGAGATGTATCTCACCATGCATTCCCATAATAAAAACAGTAACAGCATATTTAAGTATTTAAAAAAATAACACACTAAACCCCTATTTCCCCAATTAAAAACACTTTATTTAGCAAAAAAATATTAAAATCTAAAAAGGTTACACAAAATGTGTATTCCTTTGTTGTTGTAATGCTGCACTCTATATCATTATTGTATTATTTGGTCCATATGGCAGATGCTGCAAAAATAAATAAGTAAAAATCCATGAAGAAATTGCATTTTTCTGTTCATCCACCCTCACAAAAAACTGAATAAAAAGTCAATTTATCCCGCAATTTCAAAGCCTCACGCAGCTCCGTCCAAAGGAAAATAAGGGAGGCTTCAAGAATACTATGATATAAAACATATGATTTTTTTAAAGTATTTTTAAGCGGCAAATATGATTGATTCAGGTAAGGCATGTAAAAAGTAAAAAGGGGATGTATAATGTAAAATAGGCGTGTAGTTCCCTTTTGATACTTGCCTCCCGGTCCCCCCTCCACTGTCATTCTGGAGCTCCCCAGAATCCAATCCTCTCCACTTTCGGGTTCTTATCTATGCACAGAGGAAAGGCTCAGGTTCTATTGTAAGTGAATAGAGCACTGGATCCTGGGGAGCTCCAAAATGACGGTGGCGGGGCGGATCAGGAAGCAATCACTATTTTTCTTCTTTTTTCTCCGCAGCCTGGCCCTATTTCTACTGAATTTCTTCCACTGGATAATCTCTTTAAGTAGTCATGATTTTCTGCAGCACATTACACATCAGGCATCCTTCACACCAAGAAGCTGCTGTTTGGAAGTAGTGCTCAACAGCTGTAAAGAGCCCTTGTCTGTGGTGAGAGGGGCCCCAAGCTGAAGTTTTGCACCAGGGCCCATGAGCATTAAGCTATGCCCCTGGGGCCATGTATCGCAAGATTTTGGGCACCAACTTCCTTCCCTCAGTAAGAGCATTGAAGATGAGTCATGGTTGGGTTTTCCAGCAGCACAATGACTCGAAACACACAGCCAGGACAACTAAGGAGAGGCCCCGTTAGAAGCATTTCAAGGTCTTGGAGTGGCCTAGCCAGTCTCCAGACATGAACCTGATCGAAAATCTTTGAAAGAAGCTGAAACTCACTATAGCCCAGCAACAGCCCTGAAACCTGAAAGATCTGGAGAAGATCTGTACAGAGTGGGTCAAAATCCCTGTTGCAAACAGTGTGTGCAAACTTGGGCAAGAACTACAGGAAACATCTGACCTCTGTAATTGCAAACAAAGGTTTCTGTACCAAATATATAATTAATTATTGAAGTGTACCTATGATAAAAATTACAGACCTCCCCATTCTTTGTAGGTGGGAAAACTTGCAAAATCGCCAGTGTATAAAATACTTATTTTCTCCACTGTACCTATAAATACTATGAACTATGATATTCATATATTAATTTATACAGTGTGGTCAAAAACTATAGCACAGGGTGGCATATAAATGGAAGTCTGCACCAAAAATCCATTAGAGTGATTCAGGAATATGTGTGGAAATGTACTCTCATTGTCACGAAAAGAAAAGGTTTTGCCAGCAAACAGTATTTGACTTAGATTTTTATACTTTGAGCTCTTTATGCCCCGTGATGTAATATTACATTAAGGTGACATTAAGCCCTTAAACCAAAGGACCGAAAAGTATTTAATGACCAGATACATTTTGTAGTTTTTGCCTCCTTGCGTTTCAACGGTCATAACTTTTTAATCTTTTAAGTGACACAGTTGTTTTATGCTTGCTTTATGCGTGAGAAGTTGTATTTTTGGGGGGCACAGTTTAAGTTTACAAATAAATTATTGCAGAATTTTTTTCAAATAATTTTTTGGGTTTCAATATTTTTAATTTTATTATTTATTTATTTTTTCTGCACTTTATGTTTTTTTTACTTTTTTTAAAAAAGCCCATGAAGGGAGAACTGTTTTACATTTTTTTACACTTAGTAATGTATTAGCATATTCATATATGCTAATACATTACAATCTGTCAGTTAGATACAGGCTGCAGTCAAGGCAGCACACAGTCTGCCTTGACTGCAGGCTTGTTACACAGACAGACTTGTGACTACTTTAGGTACCCAGAGCTAACTGTGCAGCTGTTCCCCAGACTCTGTTGGGTCGCCGGGAGTCCGGATCACCCAACAGAGCAGGGAAAAGCCCTTTGACTATGCTGCGGGCACTGACCACAGCAATCTAAGGGTTAAGCACCGGGAAGCTGTGAAATACAACTCGGTTCTCAGCGCAGCTGCAGCGCTAGGAACTGCAAACCCCCAGCGGCCCTACCCTCTGGGGGGCGGTCGCTAAGAGGTTAAAGATTTATGATGTAGGCTTAAGCGATGAATCTGCTCCATTCACGGTGGGTGCAGCAAATACGCACCATTAGTGATTGGGATCAGAGACAACTCCGATCCTAGCCCTTTAACTACTTAGGGGCCACCATACATGCAACTGCAGCATTTAAGCTACTAATAAGGGGTGAGACGAACCCTACTACCTATTGAAGGTAAATTCTATAAAAACAGACGCCAAAAAAATAACACAACTGCATTTTTCTCCAATTTCACCCCAAGGAAAATTAATTTTGCTTTCCAATACATTATCTGGCAAACGAACAAATAAATTTTTTTCTTTTAAGCTTAATAGTAAAAGTTATGTTTTATATACATGATTCTTTTCGTCTGTTAAGCACTTAAAAAGATGAGAGAGGCCTGTAATTAACATCATAGGTAGACCTCAACTTTGAGAGACAAAATGAGAAAACAAATCCAGAAAATCACATTGTCTGATTTGGAAAGAATTTATGTGCAAATTATGATGGAAAATAAGTATTTGGTCACCTACAAAGAAGCAAGATTTCTGGCTCTAACAGACTTGTAACTTCTTCTTTAAGAGGCTCCTCTGTCCTCCACTCATTACCTGTAGCAATGGCACCTGTTTGAACTTGTTATCAGTATAAAAGACACCTGTCCACAACCTCAAACAGTCACAAGCCAAACTCCACTATGGTGAAGACCAAATTGTGCACCAGTCGCAAGGAAACACTGTATAGGGCAGCAATAATGGAATAATTGAAAATGGAAAACATACAAGACCACTGATAATCTCCCTTGATCTGGGGCTCCACGCAAGATCCCACCACGTGGGGTCAAAATTATCACAAGAACGGTGAGCAAAAATACCAAAACCACACGAGGGGACCTAGTGAATGACCTGCAGAGAGCTGGGACCAACGTAACAAAGGCTACCATCAGTAACACACTACGCCACCAGGGACTCAGATCCTGCAGTGCCAGATGTGTCCCCCTGCTTAAGCCAATACATGTCCGGGACTTTCTGAAGTTTGCTAGGGAGCATTTGGATGATCCAGAAGAGTACTGGGAGAATGTCATATGGTCAGATGAAACCAAAGTAGAACGGTTTGGTAGAAACACAACTCGACGTGTGTGGAGGAGAGAAAATGCTGAGTTCAATCCAAAGAACACCATACCTACTGTGAAGCATTGGGGTGGTAACATCATGCTTTGGGGCTGTTTCTCTGCATAGGTACCAGGACAACTGATCCGTGTACATGAAAGAATGAATGGGGCCATGTATCATGAGATTTTGAGTGAAAACCTCCTTCAATCAGCAAGGGCATTGATGATGAAACGTGACTGGGTCTTTCAGCATGACAATAATACAAAGCACACCACCAGGGCAACGAAGAAGTGGCTTTGTAAGAAGCATTTCAAGGTCCTGGAGTGGCTTAGCCAGTCTCCAGATCTCAACCCCATAGAAAACCTTTGGAGGGAGTTGAAAGTCTGTGTTGCCTAGTGACAGCCCTAAAACATCACTGCTCTAGAGGAGATCTGCATGGAGGAATGGGCCAACATACCAGCAACAGTGTGTGCCAACCTCGTGAAGACTTACAGTAAACATTTGACCTCTGTCATTGCCAACAAAGGATATATAACAAAGTATTGACCAACTTTTGTTATTGACCAAATACTTATTTTCCACCATAATTTGCAAATAAATTCTTTCCAAATCAGACTGTGATTTTCGGGATTTTTTTCCTCATTTTGTCTCTCATAGTTGAGGTCTACCTATGATGTCAATTACAGGCCTCTCATCTTTTTAAGTGGGAGAACTTGCGCCATTGGTGGCTGACTAAATACTTTTTTCCCCACTGTAAATTTCATAATAAATTATATAATACAAAATTAATATAAAATGTTATAGTATTCCAAAATATAAAATTATCTCCTATAATTAAATTAATTTAAAATTAAATAATATAAACTAATTAAACCAATACAGCATTTACCATAAATCTTGTTCTCAATTGTGTATTTATACAGTTTGCGTAGTGTTATCATTGATTACAAACACATGACAGCAGGCTAGAAATAAAATAAAAGCCGTTAGAACAGCATGTCAGTGAATAGAAATTAAAATATTGATCTTCCATGTTGCACCACATGTCTCAGTGAGACCTGTGGTGTGCCGTCTATTACTGTATGTCAAATACACATTTGGCGCATTACTCATGCATCAAAGTTCCACAGTGCGCCAAACACAGTTGTGAGGCACCTCGAACCTTAGGCGCCATTTATGACTGAACATTCACCACTTTCATATATTCAGGTGCATTTTACACAGGAAAAAGACACAAAAAATGTTTCATACATGTCGCCCTTTGTCTTTGTAATAGCTCATCTGATGGTGAAAGCCACCGTTTTGTTCTGCTGGATTTATAAAAAATTTGACAGTTAAAAAAAATTCTGTATAGTAAGGCAACACATCTAAGTGTCCTATTTTGCCTACAACACAGATCTGTAATCCAGTTTTGCACAGGAAAACATTGTACTGTATCCAAAACCCTCCATGGAGCGATGTGTGACAGAAGATTGTCCTTGGCTTTTAGTACATACTTGGCAGGTTTATATCTGAACGCCTTTGTAGATTAGTAAAAATGATAAGCCCTTATGCGCTTGTTCTTGCTCTTTCCTTACTTCATATAACTTTATTGGCTAAACAGAACTGATATATCAATCCACAGAACATGACTGCCCATCTATATCTAATTTATTTTCAATTCGTATTGGAATTTTATACTTTGAATACTGTCTGTTCCCATAAATCCTGTAAATTTTTTCAGGTTGTAATGTATATATGATTAAATCTCAACAAACAATCATTTGAAAAAAATGACACGCCCAAGGTAACGTGTTTAGTTGTAGATTTATTTTTTACTATCAGTGTCAATATCTGAAATACACGACTGTATAAGCAGGTTTGCGTCCATTCTGACTGTTCACTGAGCAGAACAAAAGTATGGAACTTTTGCACAGCATAATGTACTTCAAAAAACTTTTTTACATTGTACGGAAAACATATTGCTTATTCTTAAAGACATTCCCAGGACTGTTTAATTTTTATTCTTATTTTTAAGACTGGAAATACACCCATAGCATTTCATTCAGGTGCAGATTGGAAAAATTTTTGAAACAAAGCCAAAAGTGGAACCAGCAGGAAGCAAAGTTATTGGCCTTTTATGTTTCCTATTCCATCAGAAATGACATGTATAATTTCAGCCTAAAGCCATATTCGCATGGCAGTATTTTGGTCAGTAAATAAGAATCTGTAAGGCTAAGTCTACACAGCTAAGTTAAAACACCGTCGGGAATCTGACAGTATTTTAACTCTGCTGGACATTGTTTATGCACAAAAAACTTGGTTGGATTTAGGATTCCCCCAGTCCCTTACATTGAGGCTATGGGAATTCAACATGAATCCAGCGAATCCAGATGGCCGGCAGCTTCAGTAGAAAACCCGTACTTTGTAGACTACAGCACAGATTTTGTATTGAGGTCTACACAGTTCTGGGTACTGTCAAATTTTTGGCGGAGTCTAAATACTGAATTCACCAAAAAATCTGACGAGAATCCAACACTGTGTAGACATAACCTAAGAACATATCTACACAGCTCTGGTTTCTGGTCAGATTTTTGGCTGATTCAATATTTAGAAGCCCCAGAAAAGCCGACTAACCAGTGCCCCATAGCCCGCAATAGAAAATCCAAGCTGTTTTCTATACAGCGTTGATTTTCTATTGTCGTATTTCTAAACCGCCGACCTCACCTGGAATATAGAACATGTTCTGTTTTCCAGCGCATTCTAGTGCATTTCAATGTACTAGAAAATCCAAATCTGAAAATCCAAACCTGCAGCAAAAACCGTGGTACAGGAATGTTAAAATACTGTCGGATTTTCTATGGCATTTTAACATTAGCCGTGTAGACATAGCCTAAGTCAAAATTAGGAGTGGTTTCAGCTTGAAGATACCAATGCAAAATGCTGACCAAAATACTACCACAACCTTAGAACAAGAGGACCTTCTCTACCCTCTCAATCTCTATTAAATGCAATCCCTTTGCTTGCAATAAAAACATATTTATATTTTATGTTCTTCTTCAAACATTGTCACAGATTTCCTTTTTAATGCAGTTTTTTTTTTACATAATTCTCGACGTGGGTCCTACATGCAGGAATAGTTTATAGGAACGATTACTTCTCTTTTTTTCAGTTTATTCTTTGTTTTGGTTTCAAAAAAGAAAAGGTAAGTATGAAAGCAGCCCGTGCAACCTTTTCTATAAATCAACACAACCAATTATTGCCAAATAATTGGCTGTTACTGTTAAAATTCTCCATTTCACTGATTTTTATCTCGTGTATTTGGCCATCTTCACAATGGAAGTCCCAGAGAATAGCCCTCCACTTACCACAATGTTAAGACCTCTCTTCTTGAAAGATAGGCTGGGTTCACACATTACATTGCTGCATGCTTTTCTGAACTACATTACAAACACATGTAGAAAATTCATGTGTTTACAAAAACCACAGCAAAAATGTATGCGGTCGTCCTTGAAATGTAAGTGGTTTTGTAATTAACTCTAGTTTGATACACAGGGAAAATAAAAACCATCTGAGTGTTATTTAATGGCTTGCTTTTGTGATGCAGTTAAAAAATGCCACAAAAGCAATGTAAGGGTGCTGCACAAAACAGTGCAGTTTTGTCCTGTTTTTGGTGCGTTATCTTTCTGTTGCAGTATTGCACCGCACTGAAACTGTCTGTATTATCAACAGCAAGGTCCTAAATTGTTTGGAAAGATGTTGCAAGTGAGTAATCCATTAGGGTGCTTCCATTCAGTATGGTTTTGGTGCGTTTTTCACTTAGGGTGCTTTCACACATTCCGTTTTTTGTGCGTTTTTATTGCAGAAATGCACAGCAATTTGTTGTGCATTTCTGCAAAAACATGTAACAAAAACGCAATGTTTGAAAGCACCCTTACAGTACTGCACTGCAGAAAAACTGCCTTTATTACCAGCAAGCTTATTTCAGTCATCTAAATTATTTGGAAAATTGTTACAAATGAATGATCAATTATTCTGTTTAAAATCCACAAGACTTCAAATACAATAATGGATCACTCACTTGCAACACCTTTCTAAACACTTTATATAACTGGAGGAAGCTTGATAGTGATAAAGGCAGTTTAATTGCAGTGCAGTACTGCAAGTGGAAAAATGCACCAAAACCGCACCATGTGAAAGCACTCTTATTAGATTCAGGGTGCTTTCACACAGTGAAGTTTTGGTGCAATTTTAACTGCGCTCCAATTAAACTGCATTATTACCAGGAAGCTTTTTGCACTTATCTAAACTGTTTGGAAAGGGAGTAATCAATTAGTGTGTGTTGTAATCCACAAGACTTCATACACAGTCATTGATGTACAGCATTATACCACTTACTTGAAACACCTTTCCGAACAATTTAGACAACTGAAAGAAGCTTGCTGCTAATAAAGGCAGTTTATTTGGAGCGCATCTGCACCAAAACTGTCCTGTGTGACAGCACCCTTTGCACAATAATTAATTACTCACTTACAACACCTTTCAACCTTCTGTTATTGAAAGCCGTTTCACTGCATTACAGTACTGCAACTGAAAAAGCACACCAAAAATGGGACAAAGCCACACTCCGTGAAAGCTCCCTAAAGTTTTTCACTATTGCATCTGTACATATATACTTAGGGTGCTTTCACACAGCGCAGTTTTGGCACGGTTTTAAATGCACTGCAATTAAACTGCCTTTATTACCAGCAAGCTTCTTTTACTTATCTAAATTGTTTGGAAAGTGATGGATCAATTAGTGAGTGTGTAATCCCCCAGACTTCAAACACAGTCATTGATTACCTAATAAATAATTAAATTACCTTTCTGAACAATTTACACATCTGAAAGAAGCTTTCTGGTAATAAAGGCAGTTTAATTGGAGCACAGTTAAAACTGCACCAAAACTGCACTGTGTGAAAGCACCCTAAGGGTACGTCCATCTGACAAATGTCAAAATACTCGTCCAATTCTGAATCCTAAAACCGTGTTGTCCGATGAGCATTTTCATGCGGTTTTCAATATGGATTTTAGGTCATTTTTTCCATCAGATTTACAGTCAGAAAACAAGTCTCAATCCTCTCTATAGGATTTTAGACATGAATCTGACTTAAATTTGTTTTTTTTACCTAAAATGCAACATTACAAGTTTTTTGTAAAAAATGGCGGTTTTGAAATCTGACGTCAAGAAAATCTGAGTCATTTAGGCTTCCACTCAGATTTTCAATTGAGAGAGGGTTTTTACAGTCGGTTTTTGATGGATTTGAAAACCTGCATAAAAAAACGACTAAAAATGCTCGCCATGTGGACGGATCCTAACACACACATATGCAGATGGACTTGTCACATAGTTATGTGCTCAACTACATTTTGAACTCAGACAATGTAGCTCTCTTGTCAGTTCCCCAGCCTGCTAAAAGCAGAATTAGGTGTAGCTCCGTGTGTGGGAGCTGAATCATACAATGCAGCATTTAGTATGGGAACTTCTGCTTTTATTTAGCTCATTTTACTGTGTTTATGATTTGCTGCCTTCTGCAACCAATGCTGTCTTTTTTCCAGGTATAAGCAGCAACTCCTTCTAATCCAGCTTTGTGCCTTTTTTAAATCTTCTGAGCATGTCCTGCTTAGGCTATGTCTACATAGCTTGTCATCAGATTTACGGCAGATTCAGTATTCAAAATTCGCCAAAAATCCAACTGTAACCAGTGTTGTGTAGACAGTAATGAAAAATTTGTGCAGTAGTATACATAGCCTTTCAGTCGGTTTTAAAACATTCAAACCTGCTGGATCTTCCGCAGTATTGCCGTCCAATTCCCATAATTTCCATGCACTGTCCCAATGGCAAATCTGAAAACCGACCTCGGTTTTTAGCGCAAATCTGCGCCACAACCCGGAGTCCAGCCATGTTAAAATATCATCAGATCATTTTAACATTGCTGTGTACACATAGCCTTACTCTCCATAGCTTGCACATCTCTAATTTCATTCCTGGCACAGAGAGTGGGTCCTGCTGCAGCTGCACCACAAAGTGTCAGTATACATCCGCAGCAGTGACAATCCCTGTGTAATGGATGGGTGTCCCGTACACTACACAGAGCATGTAAAGGGAGGTTTTGTAAGGACCTGAGCACTGATGTAATGTTTAGATACTCAGGTTAGCAGGTATTGTACGAATGGAAAAAGCTTTTTTGTAAAAAAAAAAAAAAAACAAACCCAAGAAATTGGAAAGCTATCTTAGTCCCAAAAAATAAGCAAGAAAAGACCAGCTCATCCATACAGCCTGCACAGATACAGTATATAACAGTGCTATAACCCAAGGCCCCAGTGGCCTGAAACATGTAAGTGGATTTATGTTTTGCTACCTGTTTTTTTATGCTTCTAAAATAAATGTTGCAATATTGCTTTGTATCAACTTTTGCTTTTTTCTAGCTATCTTAGTCTGGTTGACATCTGCACTAGAGGATCCATTAGGAGCCTTTGTCACACAGGTGGCACCAATTCTTTTTCACAGTGGGGTCTGACAGGTTTCTATTGTGGTGCCCATTGTTTTATTGAAAACTGCTGTGGTATTTTTTCCAATATTTTTTTTATAGAATCTTGATGGAGGTTCTTAAGGTGCTTTCACACAGCGCAGTTTTGGTGCAGTTTTAACTGCGCTCCAATTAAACTACGTTATTACCAGCAAGCTTTTTGCACTTATCTAAACTGTTTGGAAAGTGAGGAATCAATTAGTGTGTTTGGGATCCACAAGACTTCAAACAAAGTAATTGATTACTTACTTGAAACACCTTTCTGAACAATTTAGACAACTGAAAGAAGATGCTGGTAATAAAGGCAGTTTAATAGAATGCAGTTAAAACTGCACCAAAACTGTGCTGTGTGAAAGCACCCTTACCAGAGCCCTCGACAGATATAAAGCTACCATTGCTCTTAATAAATAGAAAGACTAAATAAAAAAAATCCCAGAAAACCACTAGTTTCTGTTCTATTGTTCATACAAAAGATAATATGGCAGTAAGGCAATCCCCATTCACACATTTAAAAAACAAACCAATACCCAGGTTAATATCTCAGTGGTTAAAGCAAAAGTAGATAATCAGACATGCAAGGGAAAGCTCAGCCAGAAATATGAGTATTATATCTGCAGTACTGAGTGGTATTTTCTTCATACATCAACAAACATTGCATGATTCTTACCTGTTAGATGCAACAAAGTAAATTTAAGTTTTCTTATATGTTGTTCTGTGCATTGTTACAATGTTTATTGGGCTGAAGAGAGTGTAAATTTATTCTGAGAATCTATTCTTGTGGTGCCTGTATTTGTATTTGGGCATAAAAAGAAATGTGTCCACAGGGATATATACAAATTAGTAAAACCCTTTAGGATATAACATAACAACCTTCATAACAAATTTTGTTTTGAAACTTTTTTAGCTGTACTTCAGTAAAAGTATAGAGAATGAACGTCTGCATGGCAAATTATGCACATTATTATGACTATCATTGAATATCCAGATTAGGGATCCATTCACATGCTTTTCTATACCCTGACTGTGTTGTTGTATACCCTGACTGACTTATGTGTTGGGCAGGGGCGTAACTAGAGAAGCCAGGGCCCCAAAGCAAACTTTTGGATGGGGCCCCCTGCCCACCTCCCTGACCACGAACATTTACCAGGACATGCTGTTAAAATAAAAGGGTAAATTTCTCACCAATACAATCACCATCAACTGCACCAAACAAATCCACTATACCAAGACCAAAAAAATTACTAAAACCCTATTACATAGAACTTATTAACCGCCAGAACATGACCAAAAAAGGTGACTGATTAATACCCCTACACTATTACTGAACAGTACACAAAACCAATAATACCGCAATATAGTGACCAATAGTGGGATATACTAGTAACCCCAGGCTCTGCAGACTGTAAATACCTCCCCTACATGACCATATAGTGGTAGATAATCAGATACACAGTGCTTGCAAATAGTTTGCTTAAATTAAGGGCCTCACAGGTGGGTCTTTCTGAGGAGTCGTTCAAAATTCTCTTTTTCCTTCCTATTCGGTCCAGAACCTCCATGATGACTTTCTCCATCCACTACTCTGCCCCCGTAGAATTTACAACACAAACACCGATTCTCCTCACTTTTATTTAAACATTTTCCCAAGTGAGTTTCCCCCTCCACTCATTTTACAAACTCCCCATTAATAATGGGCCCAAATGGAAAGAATTACCCCCCTGGTAATTTATGGGGCTCCCCCACGTAAGTAGGTACAACAGGGCCCCCGGCTAAACTAGGTAGCTTAGCACCCCACCGGGCAGTAGCCCAGGGAGCTAATGGGAAGATGTAGTATATCGGGCCCCCGGGCAGTAGCTTAGGTTCCTATGTAAAGGTATAATGGGGGTCCCCTGTAGCTTAAGGCCACCCCTGTAGGTAGAAAAAGGGGCCCTCTGTAGATTAGTGCCCCATTGTAGGCAGAAAGTCCCCCCCCCTTAATTAGGGCCCCCCTTGAGCAGATAAGTACCCCCCCTGTAGATTAGAGCCCCCTTGTAGGCAGAATAGTTCCCCCCCCCTGGATTAGAGCCCCCTTGTAGGCAGAATAGTCCCCCCCCTGTAAGAATATAGCCCCCTTGTAGAAGAATAACTCCCCCCTGTAGATTAGGGCCCCCTGAAAGGCAGAAATAGACCCCCCCTGTAGGCAGAATAGTCCCCCCTGTAATTAAGAGACCCCCCGTAGGCATAGTTCTCCCCCCCCAAGCATTGGGCTCCCAAAAAGCAAGTTCTCCTCCCCCCTTTAGGGCCCCCTGTAGGCATAGTTCTCCCCCTCCCTTAGAGCCCCCCCTTTCGTATAGTTCTTCCCCCCCTTTAGAGCCCCCCTGTAGGTATAGTGCTCCCCCCCCCTTTTAGAGCCCCCTGTAGGTATAGTGCTCCCCCCCTTCCCTTTAGAGTCCCCTGTAGGTATAGTTCCCCCCCTTTTGTGCCCCTGTTAGTTAAATTAGTCCCCCCCTTTAGAGCCCCCTGTTAGGGAATAGTCCCCCCCTTTAGACCCCTTGGTATAGTCCCCCCTTAACCCCTTTGGTATATTTCCCCCCTTTCCTTTAGAGCCCCTTAGGAAAGTGCTCCCCTTCCTTTAGAGGCCCCCTGTAGGTATAGTTCTCCCCCCCCCTTTAGAGCCCCCTGTAAAGGGAATGTCTCCCCCCTTCCTTTAAGCCCCCTGTAAGGTATAGTGCTCCCCCCTTCCTTTAGAGCCCCGTAGGTATAGTGCTCCCCCTTCCTTTAGAGCCCCCCTGAGGTATAGTTTCTCCCCCCCTTTAAAGCCCCTCAGGGATAGTTTTCCCCCCTTTAGAGCCCCCTGTAGGTTATAATCTCTCACCCCCTTCCTTTAGACCCCCTGTAGGTATGTGCCCCCACTTCCTTTAAAAAGACCCCCTGTAGTATAGTGCTTTCCCCCCTTCCTTTAGAGCCCCTGTAGGAAAGTGCACCCCCCCTTCCTTTTGGAGCCCCCTTAGGTATAGTGCTCCCACCTTCCTTTAGAGCCCCCTGTAGGTATATTCTCCCCCCTTCCTTTAGAGCCCCATGTAGGTATAGTGCTCCCCCCCTTACTTTAGAGCCCCCTGTAGGTATAGTGCTCCCCCCTTCCTTTAGAGCCCCCTGTAGGTATTCTTTCCCCCCTTCCGTTAGAGCCCCTGTAGTAAATTCCCCCCCCTTCCTTAAAAGCCCCCTGTAGGTATTCTTTCCCCCCCTTCCTTTAGACCCCCTGTAGGAATTTTTCCCATTACCCCCCACCCCCCTCTTTAGAGCCCCTGTAGGTATTCTCCCCCCTTCCTTTTGAGCCCCCGGTATGTATAGTGCTCCCCCCTTCCTTTAGACCCCTGTAGGGATAGTGCTTCCCCCTCCTTTAGAGCCCCCTGTAAGGTATAGGGGCTCCCCCCTTCCTTTAGGAGCCCCTGAGGGATTTTTCCCCCCCTTTCCCTTTAAAACCCCTGTAGGTTCTTCATTCCCCCCCCCCCACTTTAAAGCCCCCTGTAGGTAAATTCCCCCACCCTTCCTTTTAGAGCCCCTGTAGGGTTTTTCCCCCCCTTCCTTAAAAGCCCCGTAAAGGTAAAGTGCTTTCCCCCTTCCTATTTGAGACCCTGTTAAGGTATTCTCCCCCCCCTTCCTTAGACCCCTGTAAGGTTTTCTTTCCCCCCCCTTCCTTTAGAGCCCCCGTAGGAATTCTTTCCCCCTCCTTTTGAGCCCCCTGTAGGTATTCTCCCCCCCTTCCTTTAAAAGCCCCCTTTTGGTATTCTTTCCCCCCCTTCCTTTCAAAGCCCCCTGTAGGGATCTTCCCCCCCCCTTCCTTTAGAGGGCCCCTTAGGTATTCTTTCCACCCCTTCTTTAGTAGCCCCTGTTTGGTATTTTCCCCCCCCTCCTTTAGAGCCCCCTGTAGGTATTTCCCCCCCCCCTTCTTTTAGACCCCGTAGGTATCTTTTTCCCCCCTTCCTTTAAGCCCCTGAGGTATTCTTTCCCCCCCCTTCCTTTAGAACCCCTGTAGGTATTTTTCCCCCCCCCCCCCCCGTACTATTAAATTATCGCCGGCGTCCCCCGGCGTCTCCGTCCTCCCAACCCCAAGCCTGCTGCTTTTGGCTTGGGGGTGAGGACAGGAAGCTCGGCAGGCGGCGCGATGACGTCCCTTCTGCCGCGCCGCCTGCTGAGCGATGTACGGCAGGGAGAGCTGTGCGCTCCCTGCTCCGCCGTTCATCTTAATTGTATGCCCCGTAGCAACTGCTACCCCTGCTTCCCCTGTAGTTAAGCCCCTGGTGTTGGGGTACCGTGAAGAACGGTATCCCAATGGATACCACAATGTAGCCGTTGTGGCCCCATATAGATCAATAGAGCAAATATTTCCCCCACTTTTGTATCCCACACAAAAAGCATATACCACCAGGCAATAGAACAAATGTAGTCTACAGATACTCATTTGGGTTCACATGTGGGAAATCAGGGGGCCAGGAAAGTACTTGGATATCTTGGTCATGCTCTTCCAGCCAATGTCGGTCATTTCTAGCTGTGTGGCATCTCATTGTCGTGCTAGAAAATCCCATCCACCCAGAACCACCATCAGAAATTTCAGGGCCCTATACTCATCTGGCATCCCAACCACCAAAAGAAAATTCTTAGTGGAGTGAACAGGTAAAAAAATGCAATTGTGCCAATGTTTTTGGGTTTAGTTTTTGTTGGACTTTACACCATATAGTTAAAGTAACATGTTATCTCTATTCTCTGGGTCAGTACGGTACGTATGCAAGGGCCAAAAAATACAGCCACATCAGCAACATATGTCTCCACTATGTAGTGACTAATACCAGCATAATGTTACTGTCATGAGTTATGCTGCGCCCCCCCCCCCCCCCCCCACACTGGGCCATATGCTCATGTTCCTCCTACTTAGTACACTCTGTACTCACCTTCCCATGTTCCTGCTCCACTGTAGTCCAAAGCTCTGTGGGCGCATCCTTGCTCCCTAGGACACACATGTGCCGACTCTGTGGTATTTAAAGGGCCAGCACACTGTTGATTGGTTAATCGCCAAGCACTTAGCCTATATCTTGTGTCTACCTCCTAAGCGTGCTGCTAGACCTTTGGTGTTCTTTAGAGAGAGAGTTGCTGTTTGCTTTACTATTCCGTGTACCGGACCTGCTGACAGTTACCTTGACTAAGTTGACTGCCGCCTGTCCTGACCTTCTTGTCTGTCCCTGACCATGCTCTTGTCTGTTGATTCGGTACCATGCTACACCCCGGGCACCACTGCAAGCAAGTCACGTCCGGAGTAGTGACCTCGTGGCGGGTTCTGGCGAAAACTCTGGTGGGCTCCTTAGACTCTGCTCCCTGACGTGGCTTATACCACTGCTTGCGGTGGTCCAGCAGATCCACTCCATTCCCGTGACAGTTACTAATCAAACCAATATACCAAGACTATTACCAACAACAATATACAAAAACAAAATAATACCTCCATATATAACTACCATATAGTAACTAATACCACCCTACTGTTACTCATCAAGTCAATATACCGAGACCAATATCACCAATAAAAACAGTAAACAAAGATCAAATAATACTGCCACATCATGACTACATATCAGCACTATAAAGTAACTAAATAATGCTATCCTATTGTTACTGAAAATAAAGTATTACAGTAAGACCACTATTACCGCCATACAGTGATCATATAGTGGTAGTTACCAGTTGCATACAGGTGCTCTACATACATGTAAAAGATTACAGCTCAGTTACATCCAGTGACTCACTGGTGATATCTTTTCTAATGAGTTGTTCTCTTTCTCTTTCCTTCTTCATCCGATACAGATCACCATTATGATTACTGCCGTGATTCATCCCTGCAGTATTTGTAGACAAATATCTTAGAATCCCATTTTTCAAGCATCTCCTTACCTGTTGCCACCTCTGTACAAATGCCCCATACATAGCACCCCAAATAGTAATAATGCCCACAAAGTAATTGTACCCCCAAATAGTGCAAGTGCCCCCAGATTATTATACAGCCCCAAGTAGGCAAGTAGGTAGACCCACCAATAAAGTAGATAGGTACACAACTCATATAGTAGGTAGCCCCCCAAGTTAGGCAGAAAGATAGGGCGATGCTAGGTTGGTTAGATCCTTAAAATTAGTTAGGTAGAGAGGAAGACAGACTTAATATTAAGCAGGTAAATACGCAGTCTGCTGTAGGTAGGTACACAGCCCGCTGTAGGTAGTTACACAGCCCGCTGTAGGTAGTGACACAGCCCCTTGTAGGTAGACGTGGCCCCTCTGACTTAGAAAAAATAAATAAAAACTCTAATCACCTCTCTGCACTCCGCCACCAATGGGGCACGGCCTACCTATTTACCTATATGGGATCCACCTACAGCTTACCTACCTATGTGGATCCCATATACAGTCTATCTACCTACTTATGTGGGGCCTACTTTCCACCTACCTGTGTGGGGCCCACCTATAGCCTACCTACCTATATGGGGCCAACCTAAAGCCTGCCTACCTACCTATGTTGAGCCCACCTACAGTCTACCTACCTATATGGGGCCCACCAGCAGCCTACCAGCCTAGCAACTTGGGGCCCATCTAAAACCTACCTACCTAGCTAGCTGGAGCCTACCTACCACCTACCTATCTACCTGAGGCCTGTCTATCTCCCTCCCTGGGAGATGCCTACCAGACTGGGGCCTAACTACCGACTACTTAAGGCCAATCTTCCTAACTACCCACCTGTAGTATATCTACCTAACTGGGACCTATCTTGTTACCTGTGGCCTACATACCTACCTGAGGCCTAACTACTGTTTACCTACCTATGACCTACTACCTGGGGTCTAACTGCTGCTTACCTACATACCTGGAGCCTATCTATTGCCTACCTACTTGGGGCTTAACTGCTGCCTACCTACCTACCTGGGGCCTACAACCTACCTAACAGGGGTTTACCTAGCTACCTGGGGCCTACAACCTACCTAACAGGGATTTACCTAGCTACCTGGGACCTACCAACCTACCTGGGGCCTACCGGGTAATATGAATTTTAGGGGTAAAGGCCATAGCTGTAACACAATTTCCAGGGGGGTTAGTCCTCTGTTCCTCCCCACCCCTCTACCAGACTGTGTCTCTAAGCGATGGATTGTATCCGCTCGCCCACCCCTGGGAAGTTTGTACCAAGGTGGGGGAGAGCGAGGGAGTACTGGATAAATGAGGATTCTAAGATATTTGTGTCCAAATCTGCAGGGACAAGTGGTGGCCAGGAGAAGTCATCATGGTGGTCTGGACAGGATGCAGAAGAAAGGGGAAAGTGAGCAAGTCATCAGAGAAACATTTCCTGTGAGTCACAAGATGTAACTACAGTGGTATCTACCGCTACATGGTCACTTTATCGAGGTAATATACAGTCTGCAGAGCCTGTGTACACTTTATCTACTACTATATGGGTCACTGTATGGTGATAATATTGGTATTATTTGTATACTGTGCTTTATTCAGTAATCGTATAGGGCTATTATTCAGTTACTATGTGGTGGTAATTTGTGGTCATGTTGTGGCAGTATTATCAGGCCTTTATGCAGTAGCTTTATTGGTAATGTTGGTCTTGGTATAGTGGGATTTGTTTGGTAGCAGTATGGATGGTGATATGTATGGTGAGGTATTTACTCCATGTATTTTCTAGTAACTGCATGACTATTATTAACAGGCACTGGTAAATGTTCATGGTCGGAGAATGGGGGTGGGCATTAAAAAGTTTGCTATGGGGCCCAGGCTTCTCTAGTTATTCCCCTGCTGTCAGTGTTCAGAACATACATCGCACACTGCATTAAATTGGTCTGCATGGCTGCCGTCCCAGAAGGAAGCCTCTTCTAAGGATGATGCACAAAAAAGCCAGCAAACAATTTGTTGAAGACAAGCAGACTAAGGAGATGGATTACAGGAACCATGTCCTGTGGTCTGATTAGACCAAGATAAACTTATTTGGTTCAAATGGTGTCAAGTGAAGAGTACAAAGACAAGTACAGTCAAGCATGGCGATGGGAGTGTCATGGCTTGGGTCTTGGGTTTTATTTGTTGTGTGTTTGGTGGGGGGGGAGGGGGGGGGGGGGGGTGGGGGGGGGGGGGGGGGGGGGGGTGGGGGGGGGGGGGGGGTGTTGTGGGGGGGGGTTTTGTTTTTTTTTTGTTTTGTTTTATTGTGGTTTTTTTTTTGGGGGGTGCAGAAGCTGCAGTTCATTGAGGACACCATGAATGCCAACATGTACTGTGATATATTAAAGCAGAGCATTATCTTCTTCCTTTCTGGGCTGCAGGGCAGTAATCTAACATGATAATGACACCAAACACACCTCAAGATGACCACTGCCTTGCCCAAGAAAATGAGGATAAAAGTGCTGAACTAGCCAATCTTGTCTCTAGAAATGAACCCTCTTGGACAGGGCCGGACAAGGCTTTTTGGTGCCCTAGGCAAGTACAGCCAAATTGCGCCCCCCCACCCACATGCTTCCACAAAAATATTTTTTTGGGGGCCTGGCTCCCGCCCCACCTAATTCCTCTCACCCCTGTGCCAGGCCCTCTCTCCCCTGCCCACTCTCCCCCCTGCACCAGGCCCTCGCTCCCCTGCACCACTCTCCCCCCTGCACCACTTACTCTCTCCCACTTCGAAACTTTCTTACCAGTCATACCTGCGCCCCATGGGCATGATAGGGTCCCTAACGGAATTTTGTCCACAAGCCACATTGGGAACTGCGGATGTATTGTTCATAGAAAAGAACTTCTGTTCCTGTCACTAATTTTCTGCCTATTACACATAGATTTGTCCATCTCCTCACAGTCACTGAACAAAAAATCAGAGCGACAAATCGTTTTTTTTCAAAATTGCTCCCCCGATGAAGTGTAATACCCCAAAAATAACAGTCCAAAATAAACACCGAAACATGGACAAATATACCAGAGAAGATTTTTTTTAAAAAACACTCCTACAAAACCAAGACCCAACTATTACAAAAGGCCAAATAACCCTGCCCCCCTGACCGAACACACCCCCCACTTTACACACTTTACACGGCTCTACAGACAACAAAAACCGCCATACAGGGCCAAAGTGATAGATACTATTTGTATGTAACTCACCGCCCACTTTTGGGTACACATGCTAGAAAAGGGGTTGGACCCCCTTTTTCCCTTCGAACTGCCTCAATTCTTCGGGGGCATAAGACCCACAAGGTGTTCAACGATGCTCAATTTGGGACCAAGGGGCCCAAAAGAGTGCCAAGAAAAAATTCCCCAAAAACCATGACACCACCACCACCACCTAAATTTTTGATAAAAAGGGCGGGTGGATCTGCTTTCATGTTGTTGACGCCAAATTCTGACCCACCTCCGAAGTCGAAAAGCAAAAACGAGACTCTAGCCCAAAAGGCAACGTTTTTTTTCCCAATTCTACTGCCCAATTTTCGATGAGTTTGGGCAAATTGGAGCCTCATTTTCCCCTTTTTCTTAGCTAAAAGGATGGCCCCCGGGGTGTGGTCTTCTTTGCTTTTGCCCATCTGCCCAAAGTTCGCCTACTGTCTTCAGAGATGCTCTTCTGCCCCCTTGGGGTTGTAATGGGTGGGCATTTGAGCACGTTCCTTTCTATCAGCTCGAACCAGTCTGCCCTTTCCCCTTTTTTGACCTCTGGCATCAACAAGGGATTTCCCCCCCAAGGGAAAGCCCTCACTGGGATTTTTTTTTTTTTTTTGGGACCTTTTCTCGTAAACCCAAGTTTGGTTTGGCTTTGAAAACCCGGAGATCAGCTTTTTCTGAAATACCAGACCAGCCCTTTTCTGGCACCAACACCTGCCACATTCAAAGGCACTCAAATCCCCTTTTCTTCCCCAACTGAGCTGGGGTTTTTAACTGCAGGGGAATTGTCTTGCCATGTCTACATGCCTAAAGCACTGAGTTGCCGCCATGTGATTGGCCCGTTTTAAAAATTAAGTGTTAACAGCAGTTGGACAGGTGTACCTAAAAAAAAAGTGGCCGTGGTGTAGACACTCTGCAGAAATATAAGTGAATTCGCTGACGTTAATTTTTGTACTCACAGGTGACTCTTTTTTTTCAGCTCGTTCACTTTCCCCCTTTTTTTCTCCCTCCGGTTCCACCTTTAGCTGATTGCTCCCGGCCAATTATCATCCCCGAGATTTAAAACAAAATATCTTAGAATCCCAATTTCCCGGAAAATCCTTACTTATAAAAGGTTTTATAAGTCCCCCCCGTTAGACGGTAAAAATTCCCCTCAGGTTAGAGGTATATACGTCCCTCGATAGGAAGCTTTTTTAAGGTCCCCGCAGTTTTGGGAAAGGGATTTATGTCCCCTCAATTAGGGGGGTTATAGATATTCCCTCTCAGTCAGAGGTTTTTATTATATTGTACCCTTAACAAGAATATATAAATATAGGGTCCTAAGGGGGTATATAAATATAGGGGCACTCTCAGGCAGGTATTTGATATAGGGGCACCCCAAGGCAGGTTATGATTTTAAAGGGGGTTCAGGGGAGGTATATATAGGGGCCTCTCACAGGATATAGTTTAGGGCACAACGCAGGTATATAGAGGCCTCAGGGAGGTATATTAGGGGCACACAGGCAGGCATATATAGATAAGGGGGCAAGACAGGTATATGGGCACACAGGCAGGCATATTAGAAATAGGGGGGACAAAAGAAGGTATAAGGGGCACAGAGGCAGGCATATATTAGATATAGTGGGCCCCCCAGACAGGTATATAGGGGCACAGAGGCAGGCATAAGGGGGCACAAGGCATGTATTATAGGGGGAACAGAGGCAGGCATATATAGGGGGGACAAGAGGCAGGCATATATAGGGGGACAGAGGCAGGCTATATAGGGGCAAACACAGGCAGGCATATATAGGGGGCACACAGGCAGGTATATGAAGGGGGTACAGAGGCAGGCATATAATTTGGGGGCAAGAGGCAGGCATATATACGGGCCCAGAGGCAGGCATATATAGGGGGCACACAGGCAGGCATATATAGGGGGGCACAAGGGCAACATATATAGGGGGGATGAGGAGGGCATATAGGGGGACTCTGGCCGGAAAGGTAATATAGGAGGGCACTGAGGGCAGGCAGGAAAATATGGAGGCATGAGGACAGGATATAGAGGCAGTCAGGCACTTAAAAAAAACAACTTTTTAAAATCAGCTTACCGCTTCCCCCCGGGGGTGCGCGCTCCTCTTCTGCATCTTCATCACATCGCCAGGCCGGGCCGGGCCCCCCTCCTCCCGGCCTCCCGGGGGACGGCCCCATACTTTCTGTGGGTCGAGGAGAGGGGGAGGTTTTATACATCACTTTATCGCGACGGTTTCCCGCTGAGCGCACGGGGCCGCGGCGGGGCCTCATGTAAAGAGGACCAGGGCCCCCCAGTGTTGGACCTGGGCTTGCGGAGGGTCCCCAGCGATTCCCCGGGGGGCCAGTCCCGACATGATGCAGAGAGGGGAGGGGTAGGCTCTGCTCCGCAGAAGCCCTCAGCTGTTGGGCGTCAAGCGGGCGCACAACGCTAAAGAGAAACCCACCGGCCCTTCAGGCCACGGCAGCGGCCTGGAGCCCGGGAGGGGGTTCGGGGCCTTTTTCGCCACTTAGAGACAGACAGAGGAAAGCACCCTAGGCGATCGCCTACCTCTGCCTACCCGTCGTCCCGGCCCTGCCTGTCACTATGAATGCCTGTACACTGGCTGGCTCTAAGAATGACGACAGTCTGAACCTGGTACTGTGCATGCCTATACACTGGCTGGATTATGTGATCACATCAGTCTCTGCCTGGCACTATGGATGCATGTACATGGTGGCCCAAAAATAAATGACAGCAGTCTCTGCCTGAAATATCATCCCTGTACACTGGCTGGCCATATGAATGAAGCAGTCTCTCCCTGGCACTATGCTGACTGTACATTGGCTGGCCATAAAAGGGGACAGCAGTCTCTGCCTGGCATTGAATGGGGGGGTGTAAATGGGGGCCATATGAAAGAGGGGAGTCTCTGCCTGGCACTAAAAAAAGCCTGTAACTCCCCCTGGCTCTTAAAAGTTTGCAGTCTCTGCCTGGCCCCAATGCATGCCTGTGCATGGTGGCCATATGAATAAAACGTCCTGCCTGGAAATATGATGTGTACACTAGTGGCATATGAATGACGCAGTCTCTGCCTGGCACTATGCTTTGCCTGTACACGGGCTGGCCCTATGAATGCGCAGTCTCTGCCGGGCACTATGCAGCCTGTCATGGCTGGCATTATGAATGCAGCGTCTTGCCTGGCACTATGAATGCCTGTACACTGGCTGGCCATATGAATGATGGCAGTCTCTGCCTGGCACGATGCATACTTGCACAATGGCTGGCCATATGAATTACAGCATCTCTGCTTGGCACTATGCATGCCTGTACACTGGCTGGCCATATGATTGATGGCAGTCTCTTCCTGGCAATATGCATGCCTGTACACTGGCTGGTCATATGAAAGATGGCAGTCTCTTCATGGCACTATGAATGCCTGTATCTGGCTGGCCCCTAAAAGGATGACGTCTGACGGGACTATGATGCCGGGTACAGGGGTGGCCAAAAATAAATAAGCAGTCCTTCCTGGCATATGCATGCCTTTTTACACTGCCGGGCCATATTATTGTTGGAGTCTTTTCCTGGAAAATTGCATGCCCTTACACTGGTGGCCTACGAAAGATGGCTGCTCTTCATGGCACTATGAATTTTCCCACTGGCGGCTCTAAGAAGGATGAAGTCTGAGCCTGTACTATGCATGCCTGTACCTGGGCCATATGAATGACACAGTCTCTGTCTGGCACTATAATGAGTGTTCATTTTTTGGGAAAAGCACTGCAATGAGTTTTGTGAGATGGTGGGGAGGCTTTTAAATTGTTAATGTTTTAGGGTTTTAAAAATTTACCCACGAAATTACAGGGGACCATTTGCCATTCCCAGTGTGAATCACCAAAATACATCAGGTGAATTTGTAACAATGGTTTTTCGTAAACCCACCCCCTAAATTCTTACTACGGGGGGGAAAGAAACCCCCCCCTTGCCCCAAAAAAAGGGGCAACCTCGAGGCAATCCCCTCGTTCAAAAGAAATTGCTCCTCTGAAGAGTTTCGGGAAGGCTGACGACATGAGGAAACCCTTTTTTTTGGCAAGGGGTTCCCAGACCAGTTTTCCGGGGGCATTCCAAAATGCGCTTAAATCGATCTAAAAAATCTTCTTACCCTAAAATCAGAGGCGCAAAGTCACCCCCGACAGGATTAAGGGACTTTCGATAAGCCGTCACCGTTGTTAAAGTTTTTTTTTAAAAAGGATTGGGCATGTGTTGAAGATGGACCCCGACATTTGAGACCCCAATAGGTGATTTCCATCTTTACTTACAGACGAGGTAGGGGGCCTTAGGGATCATATATTCAGAGCCATTTTACTATGCCGGTTCGAAATGTGGTTTCAAAACCCGTTGGCTGTTTCCGATGCTTATTGTGTGGCATGCCCCCTTTTGTGGAAAAAAAAAAAAAAAAAAACCTTTTCTTGGGGACAAGAAAAAAAAAACTTCTCCATAAGACATTTTATTAATTGTAAGCCCCAAAAAGTGGATACCTGCCCATCTGTCTATGTGGACAAAAAATGTCAGAAAAAACGACACGTCAACTTCGCCCCAAAATTTTTGGAACACCCGGGGGACATAAAGACATGAACGGGGACAGGTGTGTCTCGTCATATGTGGGAATTTAATAATGGGGACCCTTTTAAAATTTTCTAAAATGGATGGAAATGTATACATACCATCCATACGAAAAGGAAATATTGATCAAAAAACTGCTTCAAAGAGAAAAAACCTTTTGGGGTTTTATAAGGGGGGGCCCCCTTCACCAAATGGGCTTAATGAGCAACTATTTTTTGTTGGTATATTTAATATCTTAGTCATTTGCTATCCAAAATTTCCCTCCCCTTCTATACTATCCTCCTAATAGAATTTCACCAAACCTCCCGCGCCCTGACCTGTGCATTAATGAGCCCCATATTACATGGGTTTTGTCTACAAAGCCCAAGATGTTTTTTGCTTTGATAGCAATCTGCTCCTCATCATTAGAAGGACTGCCCCATTTTCCTTACCTGCCCCTACTGAAAGTGGGGAAAAGGTACTAGGGGCGCCCCTTGGCGCCTGTGCAATATGGAGCGCCTGGACGTCATTTCCGGCGACGGGGAAAAGAGCGTTTAAGTCCCCTGCGGCTCAGTTGTCGGGAAAACTCCGCCCCGGGGTAAACATCGCGACAGGTTGGCACTCGCAATACCAGAGGCAATGAGCGGATGTACCGTTCCTAACACGGACTGTGGCTCAAAGGTAAAAACCTGTTTTTTTATACCTTTAGGTTTTGGATTGTGTGTCTATTTTAATTTTCATTTTGGCATACATTGTGCATTTTTATTTTTTTTTTCATTGTCGTCATTTAAATGAATGAACTAGAGGAGGTCATAGAGGGAGAAAGTAGCTAATTTTTCATATCTTTAAATTGCCCGTGTCAATACAAAATTCTCTTTCATTGTCTTCATTGATTTGCTTTAATGCCCTTTTGTGTTAGTACATGCTTTCTTGCACTGTCTTTTTTTTGATATATTTTGAATGCCCTTTTGTGTAGTACAAACTTCTCTTGCATTTTTTTCATCAATTGCTGTAAGAAACCTTGGGGTGGGTTTAATTTTTCCCCATTTTGTATTTTCCCCGAGGAGATACCGTTTACTAGGGGGGGATGAAAACATGTTGGGATTTGGTGTGAGGGACTAACAGGGCCTTTTTAGTAAGGGAAGGTTCGTGAGGGACCGTCCTTGTTTCGGGCATAATCCTGGCTTAGGTAGTTGGGACTAGCTTTCCTAGGGGTTAATAGTGTGTAGTACAGCCTTCCTTAATGTATGTATCATTTAACTGTTTTTTCTCTGTAAAGTGGTTTCTTTGCCACTTATTTTAATATATTTAAACATTAAAGTTATATTTTTTAAATTGGGTTTTCTCCCTTTTGGGGAATTGTTTTTTTGATTTGATTGTGAGAACTGTGGCCTTATATTTAGGACCCCAAAAATTGTGGTTTTAAAGACACATGCTCCCCTGTTTAACTGGGTGGCCATATTAAGGACAGTAGTCTCCCGCCCGGGACATGAATGCCTGTCACTGGCTGGCCAATGAATGACAGCAGGTCTTTCCTAGCACTATGATGCCTGTGCACTGGCTGGCCATATGAAAGATTTTCAGTCCTCTGTTTGCCTATGAAAGCCCGTAATGGCTGGACATTGAATGACAGCAGTTTTTTGCCTGGCACTAGCCTGCCTTACACTGGCTGGGGCCCTATGAAAGATGGCAGTCCCCCTGCCCGGCACTATCATGCCTGTCACTGGCTGGCCATATGAATGACAGAGCCTCTGCCTGGCACTATGCTCCCGTAAATTTGGTGGGCCCTATGAATGCAGCATCTCGCCTGGCACTATGATGCCCTTGGTACCCT
>JAODAL010024954.1:0-59569 GCA_025379985.1 Phyllomedusa bahiana
TGGGAAGATCAGCTGATTATGGAACTAACTAGAACGTCCCAGTTAAAAATCTGAGAAGGCTTAACTAAACCCCTAAACAGAACTAACTAGACCCTGTCAGGCATTCTCCTTATAACCGTCACACTGTAGCCCCTCCCCTCAGCAGTACACCGATTGGCTGCAGACCTAGCTTCACTGTCTCCCCATTTAACTGCTGCACACTGATTGGCTGCAGGCCTTCACTGTGTCAGCATTTAAAGAGAACCTGTCACATGGTTTATGCCCCCCTTGCTGAGGGGAGCACAAGCTAGTGTCAGACCTGCTGTTTCCAGCGATGTGTCCCTTATTATGTAAGATGCTGCAGTTTTAGAGCATTTAGTGCTCAAATCTGCAATTTTCAGCCAGAAAAGTCATATAAAGAGTCAGGTTTTTTTCAAACCCCGCCCACCTCAACTGATAAACCTTTCACTTTGAATAGGTAGAAACATGTGAATAACTGCCAGGTGGGCGGGGCTAACACCTGCTCATGAATAAGATTTGAGGGGTAAATTCTCTAAAACTGCTGCATCTTACAGAATAAGGGACACAGCGCTGTGGGAACAGCATGTCTGACACTAGCTTGTGCTGTCCTCAGCCAGGGGGACACAACCTATGTGACAGGTTCTCTTTAACCCTTTGAATCAACCTACTGTATACATCAAAATACACTTCTCACCTTTACATGTATACGCTGCAATACACATCGGCGGTCACAAGGCCGCGCACGCCGTTCTGGTCACAGAATGCGGCCATGTGACGGCCTATGCGTTTATATTGAGCCCGGAAACGTATATAGCCGGCGGGCACACCATAACCTCCCGGAGACAAATAGGAGCCGTACGCTCCATTATGTCCACATTTTCTTGCTCCTGTATATCTCCACTTATTGGTAAGTTTATCCAGTATGCTTTTTGTTTGGTATAAGAGCAGGTCTTTGTATTCAGTAGTAAAGGGAGGTTGTTTTTAATTTATCCCCCTTCTATAAGCAGATTGTTTATATTATTAACCCATAGCTTACCGGTCCGCTGAAGAAACTGGTAGGTGGAAACATGTCGGGACAGTTTGGAACATTGTGTTTATTTATGTGAGGGTTAAATAGGGGCTAATTTTTAGGCAGGTATTTTTCCTGCACAGGGTCGCCCCTATTAGGGCAGGTACCCTGTTTATGACTTAGGGTGAGCTCAGATTAAATAGGGCCAGTATAGGGATAGAATATTCCCGTGTGCACACCTTGGGTCTCGATCAGTTAAGCCCACTACACCATATGTGATTGAGGCTGGTTATCTCTTCCAGGCGATGTATTTTTTACTTGGTACACTTTTATTATAATAAGTAAGTAAAAGTTATGTTATAATACACGCTCTGTTTTTTTTGTGCATATTCTAGTTGATGTTGCGGGGTTTTTGTCTGAGAGAATTATCAGAAAAACGTCTTGTGATTAATTTAAATGAGACACAAGAATTTATCTAAATAGGTTTTAAAAATATAATTATGGTATCGTAGTTAACCTGTTTGGTGCAAAAACAACTGTGTGTGTGTTTTGTTTTAAGTGCATATTCCTCCTCAGAAAAGGCAAAGCATAAGAGGCATGTACAGAAATTTACAGTGGCTGTAGGGTGAAGAAAAACAAAATGGCTGAGCCATATCTGGGCCAGCCAGTGGGCCCCTAGAATCCTCTCTACCTGTGGGCCCTAGGTACCCTAGTCCGACACGCGTCACAATGCGGTAATCGGTTATAGTGCTCTCAGTTCGCAGTATCTGTAGTATGAGAGGAGTACTGCAATTAGTTGCTGAGCCCTGACGACCCTCAGAGGTACTGCAATTACGGAGCCCTGACCTCTATCATACTATAGGTATTGTTAACTAGATGTTAGTCTGGTAATTAATCACAGTACTCTTAGTTCGCAGTATCTCTAGTGTAAGGGAAGTCTGGGCTCAACAATTATCTAAGCGTACTACAATGATTTACTGAGCCCTGACAGCTCTCATACTATAGGTACTGTGAACCAGAGGTTTGCTTGTTCCATCTGTGACACCGCTTCCAGTTGTGCCGGGAGCTGTGGTGCGCCGAATATAAAAAATGTTAAAAATATACAGTACCTTGTCTAGAAAGAGGTTACTGGACGAGTTTGTGATTAGATTCCTAAACCGGCAATTCTATGTTATGCTTTAGCTTAACAAGTAAGTACGAGGTTTATATGCTATATAGACCGAAAGAAGCTCCGTAGGAGAGAGTATGCGAACTGCGGAGTCCTCTCTCCAATATTATAAATTAAAAAGGCTGTTTCTTAATGAGTGATATGTGTCAGTCTTCACACATTAAATTTTTTTTTTTCTAATTTTTAGTCCAATAGTATCTGTTTTGTGTCTCTTGATTTTTTTGGGTATTCAGGGAAATTAATTGCAGTACTCCCAGTTCCTAATACCGCTAGTATAAGGGATTTCAGGACTCCGTTATAAATTGCAGTAATTTTAGATCACAGTATCTGTTAAAGATGTAAAGACTCAGTAATTGCTGTAATTCTACTTTGCAGTAGCTGTGGTGTAAGCATACCTCCCAAATTTCCCTATTTTGGAGGGACAGTCCCTATTTTTAACCCTTGTCCTTCTTAGCTCCATAAATGTCCCTCTTTTTCATATGGGAAATAGATTTGCATCAATAAACTGACTATCTTGCTTTAAGTAGTATGTGATTGCTTCCTCACTGTATATTGCATAACTTACTTAATATTTCATCATTGGATACAAGGCAATTCTGAAACGGTCTCCCTTTTTGGCTATCTGAAAAGCTGTCATGTATGTGTTGGTGCATGGTAGAGGCGTGTTTTGATGTGATATCAGGTGTTTGGGCGTGGTTAGAGGCGTGGCCTGATGTGTCCCTCTTTGCAATCTCTAAAAGTTGGGATGTATACCCATAGGGATGACAGGGCTTGGTAAATCATTGCAGTACTCCTAGTTCAAGGGATGTCGGGATTCAGTAAGTAATTGTAGTATTCCTAATTCTCAGTACCTCCAATATGACGGATGTCAAGGCTCTAATTACAGTACTCCTCTCATACTACAGGTACTGCGAACTAGATGTCAGGGCTAAGTAAGTGCAGTAATCCTACTTCATAGTACCTCTGGTATAAGGGAGGTCAGGGCTCAGTAACTGCAGAACTCCTCTCAAACTACAGGTACTGTGAACTAGGAGCCCTGACTTTGCTTATACTAGAAGTATTGTGAGCTAGAACTATTGCAATCTAATGATCCATATCTTTTCATAGCACTACTGCAAACTAGGAGTACTGCAATAAATTACTGCGCCTTTACATCCTTCATACTACAGGTGCTGTGAACTAGATGTTGGCGCAAAGTAATTTATTACAGTACTCCCAGTTTGCAGTACCACAAGCGTAAGGGATGTCGGGGCTCAGTAATTAAATTCCACACTCATTTTATTTTTCCCTTTTAATCTTAAATCCAGGGTATGTCCCGGGCCCCCCTGTTAATTCCCCTTTTTTTAAAAAGTGGGGTTGGGGTTTAGTTCCCGGATAACCTCTAGAATAAGGGATATCAGGATTTGGTAAATAATTGCAGCACTCCTAGTTCGCAGTAGCTCCTAGTACAAGGGATGTCTGGGTTCAGTAATTGCAGTGCTCCTGGTTTGCAGTACCTGTAGTAGGAGAGGAGTACTGCCGTTCATTACTGAGCCCTGACATCTCTTTAAACTAGAGCTACTGCGAACTAGGAGAACTAAAATGACTTACTGAATCCTGACGCCACCTCCCTGTTAAATTGATACCTGTTCATGCCAGTATGCAAAAAAGCCACAGTATAATGCATGGGGAGACTGCACAAATGCAAAAATACCGATAAGACAACCACTCGCATACCTTCTATGCATGAGGAGGGTGGTTGCTGGTATTATAATTGCATATAGGTAAAGCGATACAAAAGGGTGCTATTAATGCACCCCTCCCCAATACTAGAGGTACTACAATCAATTAATGAGCCCTAACATCTCGTTCACAGTACATGTAGTATGAATGATATTGGGGCTCTGTGAATCGCAGTGCTCCTACTTCTCAGTACCTCTAGAATAAGAGGTTATTGAGCCCTAACATCTTATACTAGGAGTACTGTGATTTACGGAGCCCCGATATCTTCATACTATAGGTACTGTGAACGAGATGTCTGGACTTGGTAATTGATTGCTGTAATCTTTGATCACGATACCTCTTACTGAATCCGGACATCCCTCATACTAATTTTAGTTGGCAGTAGCTCTGGTTTATGGGATGCCGAGGCTCAGTAATTTGTAGTACTCCTAGTTTGCATTACCTGTAGTATATGAGAGCTGTTGGGGCTCAGTCATTTATCGCAGTGCTCCTCCTAGTTATAAAACGTTCTTGATTCCAGGAGAGAGAAGAACGTCTCCTACCTTAAATAACTGGAGTGAGGTAATGTTCCTTTCCTATGCATCAGAATGAGAAATCTGGAAACTTTTGCAGCCAGGTTATAAATGTATTAGCATTTTCTTCTTTGTCAGCAGTAATCACTAATTTTCGTCTCGGACTTTAGGAGTTATGGGCCAATAAATGTAAATGGGCACGAACCTTGCATATATCAAGGTCTAACTTGGCAGAGAAACAATATGGGATGACTTCTGAGGAATTTCTTAATGCAGGCGTCCTTGTTTGTAACGACTTTGTTGTCGGTGGGGAAACTAGTGTTCCTATAAGACAAGACAGATGTCTGCAATTGGAGAAAGCATATAGAGGGGCAGCTGCAATGTGGCGTGGCTCCATTCAAGAGAATGGCGTTACGCTCCGGCCTATGGCGCCAATGCAGACCTTCAAGTCCTGGATCCAATGGAATAGTTCCATGTTTTAGGCTTGCTCTGCAATCTAGCACCGCAGATGAGTGCAGCTGTTCAACTGTTAGGGCGCGTGTGCCAGCAGTACCTGGCAATCTCACAAGACCACTGACAGCTGCGTGAAGGTAGGGTTACTGCTGCGTATTTGAAGACCTGTGTATCCCCCCCCACATGCACGTCCTGAGGATGTGACTTGGGTGCATGGAAACTATGGCAAAGCAGAAAGCCTTTGTATCCCTGCATGGCCACTCAATCATTAACCCCTCACTGCTTTAGGCCTGCAATAGGCTAAATTACATTGGCACAAAGGGGAAAGTTGCACAGCTACGGAATACTTCTCGCACTCCTATCCATGAGTCGGGCACTTGCTTAGTACAGTTCAACATATTGGTGTGAACTAGTTCTTAGCCAATGTGCAGTTATGCCACAGTATCATATAGGAGAGATTGCTAAAGTACCTGAAAGCTCCATGAAGTAGGCGATTGCTAGTATTAGTCATACAAAAATAAGGCATCTATATAGTCCTGATTTTTGAGTGAGTGGGTTCCCCATTTTTTTTCTTCTAGTGTTTTACAAATAAATTAAAATAGTGGGGGAACTAATGAGGAATTCTGACGTAGATTGAGCCTATGTAATTTTGACAAAAATAGTAATGAATACCTCCATGTTTGATTAAATACATACTGAAAACAAATTGCCCTGTAATATTGGAGAGCATGAGACACTGTTGGTCTGCCCTAGGTTGTATACGGGTACTGTGCATGCGGGGGGTGGGGGGGGGGGGGGGGGGTTTCCTTCTCAGCCTAAATTTTACCTTTAAGGCTTTTTTCACCGGTTAAAATGGGCCGTATTTTGTCGTTTACGCGCCGAAGTGGCCAAATTCGGGGCCGAAAACGGCCCTTTATTTCGGTAATCCCCTTCTCATAGAGAATAGGTTTTCGTTCCTCCCCGCTGGGAACGCCCGGGAGGGAGTAATTTACATTTGGGAATTTGGGCGTATCGCCCGCTGGCAATTCAAGTCTTTTGGGGCCCGGGAAAATGCCGGCCCCCCCCTCACTCCCCCGCCCCGGGCCACACGGGTAATTGGGGGCGAAATTATGCCCCGCAAATACACCGTGTGAACGCCCCCAAACCCCAGTGATGGGGCATTGGCACCAACTTTTTCCGCACCCCCCCAGACTCTAGTTTGCTTTTTGTGTGCCCCGGTTTGCATTTTACTTTCCCAAACCGCTCCCTTTTTAAATTTTTTTTTTTGAAAAAAGGGAGGGTTTTAAAAAAGTTTTTATACTGCTTTTCTAGATTTCCTTCATTCTTTTGCGAACAATGAGGGAACATTTTGGACTTACGGGGGCTCTAAAACGTCTTGCAAGAGGCTAAAGTTATGTTCAGAGATTTTGTGGTGTTTTCCCCTTCGGTTTATACCTTAAAAACAAAACCTTTAAAACCCTTTTTGTTGAGTGAGATTTTGCTTTTTTAAAAGGGGGGAAAAAATACGTTTTTGGTTGGTTTTTTATAGAGTTACTGGAGGAAACCAGGAAGCATGGCCCCCTAACCACGGTCCCCAAACCCCTTTTTTTCTTCCAGGGACCCGGTTTGATGCACGACAAATTTTTTCCCCGGCCCCGTGGGGGGGGGGTGGCTTTTTGGGGGTTTTGGGTTTTTGGGGAGGTTATTGGGGCTGGTTATTGGGGGGGGGTTATTGGGGGGGCATGGGTTATTGGGGGATGGTTATTTTTTGGGGTGGGTTTGGGGGGTTTGTTTTTAGATTTACACACACAAAAAAAAAAAACCCCCCCAAGTGTATACTGTGTATTTAGGTATGTAGAGGGAACCATTCTTTATAATGGGAAAAAAATTTCGGCTCTGTGGGTCAGCTTAAATTGTATTAATTACAAATGTAATCGCTGCCCCATTAAGGAATTTATGCCCCCGGGGTATTTAAATTTTAATTAATAGCCCCCCGTGTGATGTGACACATAGTGCCCCCGTTGTTAGTACCTAGCTGCCCCGTTGTGTTGTGGGAACATACGCCCCTGTGTGATAAATGACTAGCTCCCCCTTTGATAGTGTAATTAGCTGCCCCCGTTGTAGCTGCCCCCGTGTGCTAATATGTAGCTGCCCCAGTATGTAAAAATAGTAGCTGCCCAGTAGTGTAAAAATTCGTAGTGCCCCAGTAGTGTAAAAAATTTTGTACTGCCCCCCAAATAGTGTAATAAAGTAGTGCCCCCATAGGGGTAGTGATTCAAACTGCCCCCCAAATGTAATATAGTAGTGCCCCGTGTGATAGTGTAGTAGCTGCCCCAAAATAGTGAATAGTGATACGTAGTCCCGTAGTGAAAGCTGCCCCCGTAGCAGCCGGGGCAATTTAAAAAAAAAAAAAAAAAGAAAAAAAAAAGTAGTAGTAGTAGTGTCACTCCCCTTTCCCGGATCCTCGGCGAGCTATTTCCCTCCCAGCAGCGAGGGCGGGGGGATGGGGGGGTGACGTCACTGTGAATCACACTCCTGCCCCCGCTCATCGTTGTAGATGCGGCGCTCAGTGAGCGCCACATCTACAGCGAGAGGGAAAGCAGGGGCGGTAATGCATCGCTCCTGCTTTCCCTGTACCGATGCAGCCGCACGATGTGCGCAGTTTGCTGGTCTGCACGGCCGGATTACGGCGGCCGTGCGACCAGATGCCGACCGCCGGGACTAAAGCGTGGGCGGCCGATCATGTTAGCTAGGCCCCGGTGCCGGGCCGCGGACCGGCGGTTGGGGACCCCTGTCCTAGACGGTTATCACTTGGATGTAAAACGTTACCTTACGTCACTGACTATCACAGATGTCCTATGGAAGTGGGCAGGTGGCCACCATTTAATTTATTTATTTATTTTCCCCTTCCTTACAAAGCAGTTATACCTTCTTGCCTCAGTTTGTTGGCTCTGGATGTTGAGCATTTGGGTTGCGTTTCTATTGGAAACTTTGCATAGTTTCCCTAGTTTTGGTATTTTTGGAAACTACCACAATTCTGGAAAGGTCCATATATTGATTTTAAAATTGACACATGGCAGATCCTAGGCAAATGGGAGTGTGGTAATGGTAATTCCATTTAATAAATTAGAAAAGACTCCCTACAGTTAGGGGCAAACTTCTTCAGCCTTGGTCAGATCCTTTCTTTGACCTAATGTTGAAAAACAGAATGGGGGAAAAAAACTTCAAAAATTGAAATATCTACTTAAAATGCCACAAGAAAATATTTCAATAAAATGTAACTTTTTACTCAATATACATTGAAGACCGTATGACAGTGAACATAACATTTTAGTCTTAGAAAGGGACTTGCCAGTCCACGATAGGCATAGCTATCCAAAAAGACCTGACAAATGGTTTTCTATCCTCCAACGTTCCATCCTTAAGGGGCCGTTTACACGGCAGTGGACAAATAACGGCCCGTTTGCCGGCCGGTATTTGTACAGTTTTTCGGCCGTCCCCCACGCCGCGGGGGGGGGGGGGGGGGGGGGCGGCATTTCTCCGCGGGTGAGCGGAGAACAGCCCTCCCCCCTCCCCTTGAGATGCACATGTTTTTGTCCGGAAACCAGACGGAAGATTGTGCATGTTCAATGTTTTGTCGCCGGTCCACCAACGACAAAAGCACCGGGCCGAAAACCCGTGCAGTGGGGACATGCCCTAATTGTCTAGGCCAACATACACACAAATGAAAATCTAAGATTGGTAAAGCCTACTCTCTCCCTAGCAAGAAAGAATGCCCTAAATCCAGCCCTTAGCAGGATTAATGCACAGAAAAAAGTGGTCCCATAAATCTGAACTTTGCACCCTCAGACCGTTTCCTTGTCCTTTAACACACAAGAGTTTACTTATCAGACGTGTTTCAAATAGCAGTAGCTGAAATCCTCAGTGGGGGTGTAAAGGGGTTTAGAGTATGGGGTACAAGGCTGTTATGCCCACCAGGAGTAGTGTCCATTAGCACTAACCCATTGATACCAGATTAGCGTATTGTTTAACCATTAACCCTAGTGGATGCGACCCAGATCTTCCAAGCTGCCAGCTCTGCATTATTGGAATACCTTCACAATCTGCATCAAGCCCTTTCCCTCAGTAGCTATACAGGTATTGGATACCCATCTCACCAGATGATTTTCCTCTTTATTACTATGTTGTGGCTTATTTGCCATCTTCCATCTCTATATTGAAAATATGTGGTCTACTTACGTGCTGCATGTTCTATTACTGAGCAACATGGAGGCAGAGAACTGAGTGGTTTCCACTTGTTGCCCCTGAGGAGGTGATTGGCCGCATGCATTATACAATAGAGAAACCTAATCAACTATAACGAAAAGCCAGGTTTTTAATCCGTCTCAGTTGGAAGACTTTGACTATGACTTTGTTTGTGGACTTGTTAGTTTTTGTTTTTAAATGGTTACATATAATTTTAGTGTGTGTGTATAGGTATGTCTCCAAAAATCCAACATGGCACTTGTGCATTTTAAACGTAATACTTTTTTATGCCTGAATTGCCATGTTAAATTGTTAAACTAATCTAGTTTGAAAATCATGTGACCAAACATTTCCTTTATGTTTGGTGACCTTACTTTTACCCTATTGGGTATTGCATGTACTTTCCTTTATTTTATTTTCTCTTTAATGGCTGGTAATTGGTCACGTGATTTTCCCACTATCACTGGCAATTTTGCATTAAACTAGACTGGCCCCACCCAAATCCAAGGCCAAACGCTAGTACTGGGCATAAAAGTACTGAGTAGTATTGTGGATGGAACCTCAAAGGGGCTCTATATCCTAGTGGGGTCTCCAAATTGCCCTAGGATAAATAAAGGTGCACCGAGAAAGAAAATCACACCTGAATTGGTCTGAATACTTTGTCTTTAGTCTTTATAATTTTGAATGTTAGTAAGATAATAAAGCATCACATGGGCCTAGCTGTTAGTCTGTGATTGGTTACATTCTTATTTGGGACATACTCCCTTTAGCTCAGGAATGTCCGAACCTTGGGTGTAGTCCCGGAAGGAGGCTCCATCTTGGATTATACAGCAGCTATCTCTCCAAGCATAATATGTGGCGGCCATTTCAGAAACACATTAGAGAGTATATGGTTATACAGGCAGCTTTTACGTGCCGTGTGCAAAGGCATACGTGGTGTTATACTAACTAATACATTAAAATGGGACACAAAGGATCACACCTATAACACCTTTGTTCCCATCCACAACAGTAGCATTTTTCATCTGTGAGCAGAGCTGCCGGTGGAAGTTCTAATGGTCATTGCAGGGTGGCCGGCGCTTATACAGGATAAACTGCACTTTACATCCAGTGTTTCTAGATCTCACTGGAGCTTCAGAACGTGTGGTCTACTCTTAATAGCTACATATTTCAGATTCTCTGCTGACGGTAGTTTGACTCCCAGTAATTGGGAACAAAAAGAAGCAATGTTTGCTGCAGGGTTCCCGTGTCCTAGTTTTATTTTTAGTAATTAAGAGGATGTACAAATGTGCCAATCACATGATGCCAAGTACCCGCCTTTGAACTTTCAAGCAGGTGCCTAAAGTAAGTAATGAATATTTTGCAAAGTGTGCAGATCAGGCTTCCTTGAATGGTGGTGATGTAGCCCTGCTTTATGGATTATTATCTGATGCATAGCTGTACTGATGTTGCTACACAAACTGTGGCTTCATTTTTCCGTCATTCGGTGTTGACTTCTAGCTCTGCCCTGTCCCCGATCCTGTAGCTTGCCATAAAGGTCTGATAAATGTCCAACACTGTTTTTTTAGTATCTGTATTTGGGGGCCCTAAGCAAAAATCGCACAAAGATATATATATCCCGATTTATTGTTCCTGGTTAGCCTGCTCCCTGTGTTGGCTCTGCTGCCTCTGCCAAGCGGCGACTGCATCCTCTTGGGAAAGTTGAGAGCTGGTCCTTCTGTGTCTGAACTTTGTCCATACTTACTCTCTCATCAATGGATGTGGCGGCCAGACACGATCTGTTTTATTTAATCTGTATATGGTCAGCTCACCCTAGTGGTGTCCTCCTGCAGCCACTATTTCACCATCCAAGCAAGAAGATGGGACCTCATCCTACCATAGCAGTCAAGTGACTTAATCCTGCAAAGTACTTATGAGATGTTTCATGTCTGGAATACTCCTGTAGAAAGCCTCTACTTACCATACAGACCAGGAACTCCATATTGGGTTTAAGCTCTCTTGGCAGACGTAAGTTTGTAAAATTTTGAATTTCTAAAAGATTAAGGGGGAGGTCGTGGTACATTTCATTTTATGCTGGAGTGGCCTCCATTGTTGAGCACAGTCAGTTTTTTGGGGACTTTCTGTGCACGTCAGACCTAGTGGGATCATAATGTAGGTTGGGGTTGAGTGAGTCGGAGGTTGCTGCTACTAGTGACTTTTTCATTGGTGGCAGCGGCGGGATTTTATTTATTTTTTTATTTTTTTGTATTGCAGAGCGGCAGCGGACAACGGAGCGCCGGTGGGATCAACTACATTTCTCCCTTCCAGCGCTCCGTTGTAATGACAGACAGGCAGCATCAGCTAGTCTGTGTTGTGCTGCTGTCTCCTCAGTGGCGCAGTGCGCTGCTGGGAAGGACGGGGCTGCGCTGCCCCTCCTCCTCTCCCTAACCGCGCACGCCCGCCACTGAAGAGCGGAAGCTGCCGCCGGGCGGAGAGAGGGGAGCGACGTGCCCATCCTCTTCGGCGCCGTCCGTGCGCTGCTGAGTGGAAGACCGAGACATCCCACTCTGCAGGACAGGTAAGTGATTGGGAGGGGGCGAAGGGAGGAGGGTACTGGGGGCAGGTGCAATGCGACTGGAGGCCGGGGAAACGCGGGTGGGCAGTGGAGGCAGGGGAAACGTGAGAGGTGTTAGGAATGGTGGGAGGATGGGGGGAGGCAGGGGAACATGTTATAGGTGCCAGACTATATGGAGCTGTGTGTTACTGTCATATAATGGGAGGTATCAGACTATATGGAGCTGCCTATCGTATAATGGGAGGTATCAGACTATTTTTTGGAGCTGGTCATATCGTATAATGTGAGGTATCAGACTATATGGAGCTGCTTTGTATTAATGGGAGGTATCAGACTATATGGAGCTGCCTATCGTATAATGGGAGGTATCAGACTATATGGAGCTGTCTATCATATAATGGGAGGTATCAGACTATATGGAGCTGTGTGTCATGTGATGTGTTGTATAGGTGTCAGTATCATATAGGGCACTCATGTGATGTGTATATAGGTATTATATAGGCGGGTGTCTAGGGCGGCACCTCTTAGGGCCAGGTGGTCATACAGCTCTCAGAAACCGCGTTTTTGATGCTTTTTTTAATGTGTGTTTTTTGTGCAGGTCGGCACAACAATTGATGCTGTACATTACTGCACAAAAATCGCGGTAAAATCACAATTTTTGCACAGCAGCAATGTACAGTATTAATCACCGCGCCTTTCTGCACAAAAAACACACATTAACAAATGTATCAGAAAGGCGCTGTGTGAGAGCACCCTTAGGCTGGTATGCTGTATGACCACATGGCCATCTCACCTATATAATGTTATTAGACCTTCCATCTAACTATGAGACCTGTGAAGGCAGGGGCCTCGGGGTCTTCCATGTACTCCCCACCCTCCCTCCTCCCTCTCCTACCACCGCCTTCATTTCTTAGAACATTCTGGGAAAATGAAGTCTGATGTGTTGCTCTGGGTGAGAATGTGTCATAGATCATAATCCTATACAGACGACCAAACGAAGAAATCTACAATCGGAAAATAAAAATGTCGTAGAAGAAAAGAATATGTATCAGGGTCTGGATTTGATAAATAAAATATTGGTGACATATTCCCTTTAAGCTGCAGTGTGGCTTGTATTGGTTGAAGTCGAATGGGGTAGGTGTAGGCACCGTGTGGCGGCTTCTCAAGTCTATCCGGTTTGCTGAATAGGTTCTCCAACATTAGGAAAGTTGGGTGACGGCAAACCCTTCAATTAGCTTTCTTCTTGAGCCGTAAGGGGCCGTTCACACGGCTTATTTGGCGCGGATTGGAGCCGTACTGCGCGCCGGATTTGCGCTTCAGTGCGGCTCCAATCCGTCGCAGTAATTACGGTAATCCACAGTTCTCATAGAGAACAGTGGATTCCGTCGCTCCTCACAGCTCAGCGAATCCGCCGGGCGGGGAGAAAGTGACATGCACATTATCCAGGCACAATATGCGCCGTGGATAATGTAAGTCTATGGGGCCGGCAGGCCGCACCCCCGCCCCGCCCCTCCCCCTTATTCAAGCCGGAATTGCGAGCGCAATCCGGCTCGCAATTCCGGCTTGAATAAGCCGTGTGAACTGGGGCTTACATGGTCATAGTGGGCGTGGCTTTTGTAAAGGGGTGTGGCATAATATAAAAGGGGCGTGTTAATCTAATTGGTTAATGGGGGCGTATTAGGGTTTAGTGCCTAGGGCAGCACGACCTATAAATACAGCCCTGTGGCCAACACGTACTTCTAAAGCACACGGCATATAGCAGAGCACACAGTATGCCCCTCTATATGCCCTGTGAACGTACCTTAGGGGTACATTCATGCAGAAGATGTGAATGCAGATTCTGGGGCGGATTCAGTGCTGGATCTGCCTCAGAACTGGCGTCCAATCTGGCAGGAAACTGATTTACATTATATCCTATGTAAAATCAATGTCGTTTAGATGACACCGATATTACCTGAGAATTTTCGGCGCCTACACAGAATTCTTCGAGGTGTTTTATGCACCAACAGCACTAATGGTTAGGAGGGAGAATTCTGCTCAGGCAGTCTGGGTCGTTTGCTTGTCGAAATTCTGCGTTTGCAAGAGCCAAATTTCCAACAAGTAAACGACACTTGGTGCCGAAAAACGGTCATGTGAACCCACCCAAAGTGTGTAGTGTGTCTGTGTTCAATATATGTATATGTGCACACACAATTTCTTGGGTACTTTGTCTAATGTAGTCTCTGGGGTATAGTGTGTAATGTAAGAATCTCTGGGGTATGGTGTAATATAATCTCTGGGGTATGGTGTGATGTAATCTCTGCACTGCAGTGAGTAATGTAGTAATCTCTGGGGTACAGTGTGTAATGTAATCTCTCGTGTATGGTGTGTAATATAATCTCTGGGGTATAATGTAATGTAATCTCTGGAGTACAGTGAGTAATGTCATTCATTTCTAGGGTCCAGCGTGTAATATAATACATTTTTGGGGTACAGTGAATTATATTATTTCTTGAGTACAAAGTGCTATTCATTACTAATGTAATTTATGTGGCTACCATGTGTAATATAATTCATTTCTGGGGTGATGTAATTTCTGGTGTATGGTATGCAATAAAATACATTTTGGGGTACAGTATGTGACATAAGTGATTCCTAGGGGTACAGCGAGATTAAGTTCTTTTATTTTCCTCATTCTGTTGTGTGTGTGTGTATAACAAAATTTAATGGAGTAGGGATGGGAGGGGTTAAGCGAAATCTGCTGCATTGCACAACATTTTTTTATTTCCATCTAGGGGGGTAATATTGTAGGTGGGCTGGTTCAGCTTCATTGCCAGGGCTGCTTTTTAGTCCCAGTCCAGCTCTAAACTTCAGTAATTAGAAAGCCACTCATAACCTTACAGATTGCACCAAAAGTGTTTGCCATAAGGACTCACCCCAGATCTGGTGGGGATCTGGCAGCGCTCACCCAGACCTCCTAGCTGGGTAAGAGGGGGCTGCAGGGAGAGGGAGAGAAGGGAAGGGAGGTGGAGGGAGGGAGGGAGAAGATATGGGATGAGAGGGAAAATCGGTCCCCCCCCACTTTTTGAGCCAAAGTTACGCCACTGGTCTCATCTGACCAAGCAAAAGTTTATATGCAATGTTATAAATGTATTTTTCAAATACGCTGTCGCAGGAAGTGAGAAGACACTTTCTGCAAAAAAATGTATTTCTCAGGATTGAGCAGACCGTCCTGATACGGGAACATCTATTTTGAAGACTTTTTTTGCACAACAAAGCTCGGCTGGCAATGGCCGCAGGCGAAGCAAAACCGGTAAACACAAATGCATGCATTAATAGGCTTGCCTAACCTGGACCTTGGCTTTGAACATCAAATAAACCAGGCCCCCCCAAAAAAAAATTTTTTTCAACTTTTCAAAAATTGAAATTTTATCATTTTTGTGAGCTGTAGCAGAATGTGTGAACGGCGACATTCAAGGAGTTAATACACAAATTTGGAAAGAGAGGGCCTGCGCTGACCCGGCTGTAGGGCTTTGTGGCGGCAGTTGTCATGGTAATCTCCATTTTGCAGAAAACCGAATAAAGCATTCTTGAGTAAACAATGAACAATCCCCATACACTTTTCGCAGCAGGTGCTTCATTGTCATGTTGGTGTGTTGCCCACTTTTCCTTGATTTTTGTACTTTGCTTTGAGATGAAAAGTCATTCTATAACACCCACTGTTTGACAGTGTTTTCTCTGGATTGGCGGCGTGTGAACACTATAGGCTGTAAATGGCTCATTTAGACCTTTCTAGAAGCTGACAGAGTGATTTATTTCCCACCGTACGGGAGAAGCTTTATTGTCTGAGAACTGATAATAGGGTGTGACCCAGAAATGCGCAACTGAGACATTCTACAGCAAAATTCGTTTCTCATATCTGCATTGTTTGCCATTGTGCCAAAGCTACGGAGACTGAGTGGGAAGGAGCTGCTGCTCATGAGAAATTGAAATGAAGCTTTCAAAAATCTTTCACTTACTGTCCAAGCTTCTAAAAGGAGAAACACTCATTTCTATGTGTACAGCTATGCTCATTAGCAGTGCTTAGACTCTGGAGTCTTGGGGCTCATCAGTGGCACTGAGTCTTGGGACCCAACCTACTAATATTGTACATGACTGCCACTTTTACATTTTTATCACAAGGCATTATGGGAAAGGAGCTGGGAAGCTCATGCGCCCTCTGTTGGTTGTAACAAATCCTCAATTGGCTTCCGATTCACCGAATCTTTAAGAATATTCCTTTTGCTTCGTAAATATTCAGTGAATCAGAAGCCAATTGAGGATTTGTTACAACCAACAGAGGGCGCTGTGGGCTTCTCAGCTCCTTTCCCGTAATGCCTTGTGATATTCAGATACTTAGTAGAGGGCAAAAAGGCAATCTCAACTCTACACACCTTAACTGGTGCTCTCCTCAAGGAGAGGTGTTTCTCTTTTACATTTTGGAAGCGTACATAGAGAGAAAAAGAGGCATTCTCTGAAAAGCAGCCCCAGGCCTGCCATGCCCAGGGTCCACAGGATTTTCCCCGACTCCCTTGCGCACCAGTCCAAGCCCGTTCCACAAACTGGCAGCATTGCTGGACATACCCAAAAGCACCCTATTGCCTATAATGGGGTCCTTCAGGTTTCTGTTTATGGGTCCCATCATTGTACCAAAAATACCACTGCATGCTGTGGTATTTGCCACCATTTTTGGTTGTTCCTAATGGCACCTCGAACGCAGCACTGATCCTAGCCTAGCGTAATGTATTAAAATGTGCAAGGTATCTATAGCAAGTCATATACCATAGGGGATTTATCAATGTCTGGAATATCATTACTAATTGAAATACAATGAAAGAACACTGAGGGTACTTCCTTCCCATGTTTTGGTAGTTCACAGTTGAAATGGGGAGATTAATTATGACACGTGTATCAGCTATAAATGACAGTGTACTATGTCACCTAGGATAGTAACCAAAGGGTTCTGACAGGATGTAGATTACATTGACATGGCACTTTTTTTTTTTTAAAGCGTACAGGCAGTGCCCGACTTACATCTGTCCCCTAGTTACAAACGGATCCTTATGGGGAGATTGCTGGCACTTGTAGTTCCATGTTCCACAGCAGATAGTATCTGTGGAATGACAAGTGCCAGCATGCCACAGCAGCACTTGAGGTGAAAATGAGGTGAGAGCTTCTTAACAGAGGCACAGACCAAAAAACAAATGTAAAAACCCTTCCCTGCACTATCCCCAAAAAAAATAATAAAAAAAAAAAAAAAACTTTTGTGCTGGAGTTTCATGTAATTAATCTACCTGTTCCAACTTAAATACAAATTCAACAACAGAGGAACATTGCTCCACATGGTATGGGAATGCCCGATTTTGCAAAACTATTGGCAGGAGATGCACTGGTTTTTAAACAGGAAGCTGGGTTTCCCCAATGTGTGTTCACCGGAGAATAGTCTTTTGGGAATAGTGGAGGAGTTGATCCCGAGTAGGGCGTACTTTATACCGCCTTCTGCTTTTCTATGCGAGGAAAAATATTCTCTTGAACCGGAAACCGCCTAAGATCTCCTCCTTAGCGCAGTGGAAACAGCTGGTTAATGCGGAACTCCCTCGATACAAGGTCACATATGCTGCTAAGGGCATTCCCAGACGCTTCCATACAGTCTGGAGTAATTGGATTGTAGCTCAGACGGTGTGATTGTTGAGGGTTTGGGTAGGCCGACTAGAGACCGGCAAATGTGAATGAAGGAATGAGTGATTGGCGACAGAAACAGACTGAGACCATGGGTATCTGAAAACAGGTCCAGTATGACTGACTAATCTCTCCTTTTCTATTCTTTGCTAATGATCTCTGATTATAGCTGGCCAAATTACTGGGGCTACTATGTACTTTTTGGAAACACTGTTGAGAAATAACTGTACGAGGATTTGCCTATTTGTCTATCATTGCTTTTGCGTTACCCTCTTCTGTGACTGTCGGTGGATGTTACCTGTGAGAAATGTTGTTTCTTTTTGGTTTAAAGAAAAATTTCACAAATAAAACCTTTAAAAAAAAAAAAAAAATACAAATTCAATTTAAGAACCAACCTACAGTCCGTTGGTAATCCGGGGACTGCCTGTAATTTGAAAAATCCTATTCCCACTGTTTCCTATGGGGAACAAAGTCTCCAGAATTTACGTCGCTTATTTTAACAGCCGTAATTGCATCCAGAAAAAAAAAAAAGCTCACAATTCTGCTTGTGAAATATGCGTCGTGTGAATGAGGCTTATTTTACATTATAGTCAATAAAGACAGATTTGAGGCTTGTCTGAGGCTGATTTTGGTGCGGTTTTTCAGTGCGTAAAACTTTAAAATGGCTCAAAAATGCCGTGTGAAGATACACTTGCACTCTCTAGTCCTGACACTAGGTAAGATAAAGTGAGACCTAAGTCTTGCCTTACAGGTCTGTTGTAGTCAACCAGCAAAAAGGGACTTATTGCTCCTTATTGCTCATGAATTCTGAGCTGGTGGAACCTTTTTATTCAACTCCTCTCACTGTTGTGTCTCTACAGATGCAGAAAGAACTACGACAGCCAGCTGGCCCTATAGCCATTGACACTGCTGCCCAAAGAAAAATGGAAAATTGCTAAGGTAATAAAATTAATCGTTGAAACCAGGGTCTACATGAATCCTGCACCCCTGGTACTTGCGCTTTTTGTACTCGTATGTCTAAAAATTGACACACAGTGGACCTGCATGTCCTTGCTGTCTAATTTAAATCCAGTAATGAAATCATTTAGGTGGAAGGGGAAAAAAAAGACAAGGGATTGCTGGGGGCGCTTTATGTAACTAGTTCATTCAATGTAAACCAAGGGGAACATCTGGCATAGAAAACAGAAAATCCAACTTTTTTTTTTTATTTTTTTTTTCCTCTTGATCACCATGAATAGAATGTAAGAAGGGAAGGAATCGAAGTTTCAAGTCTTCTACGTGGAAGCGCTACTTTGTCAGAAACATTAAAGAGTGAATTGATTTTGGCACGTCTTGTTAATGCAGTGTCGCCAAACATTTGCAAAGAATCGGCTGTCTGCTTCTCCTGACATTAAATCACTGCTGCTTTTGCTACTTAGGCGGAAGATAGGTTATAAGGTAGACAAGTCAAAATAAAGGATGGATTAGTCTTGGAACACCCAGGAAAATCTATATGGTCAGAAATTGCATTGTGTATTACTATGGGTATGATACTCATAAACAACAACGCCTCTTGACATCTCTTATAAACTGTTAAAATCGGGTTTACCCAAGATGTGACTGAAAGGGGTTGTCACATAGTCTCCAAAAAATTGGGAATCTCACAAGAGAACAAATGGTGACTTTTGATCACTATATGTACTGGGTTAAATGGTGAAGTTGGAAATCGGGTTTTTAAATAGTGTGTATAGAGGTTAAGAGTTATACATAATAAAAGTTACGTTTTAGTGTTTTACAGATAGAGAACTGATAGAGTTTGTTTGCCTTGGCAAAATAGTAAATATAGTTAAAGGGGTTGTCTCACTACATTGATTCATTTTATCTCAGGCCTGTTTTCTTAGTTTCACTTTGAATTCAGGGGCGTGTTTACTGGCTTCTACTAGGCTGCAGCAAAAGCCAGGTCTGTAGCTATAGCAACCAGTGCTGGCAGCCTATCATGAGAGATCAAACAAGTCTGTAGCTATAGCGACCTGAGGAGCTGATGCAGCCCATACAAGAGGGGATATCTAGGAATAGGTAGGACACTGTTAATGGACACACATTGCAAAGTGACTTGATTTTGCAAGATCTTTAACACAAAAAGCAGCAATCCTTGCAGTGAGACAACCCCTTTAAATAAGTTTTCTCACTACAATAATTATTAGCCTTTGACCTTTTCCCTACATGTAAAAAGCTAATCTGCTGAACAAAGGAAAATCGGATCAGCAATGTATTTTGGTAATAAAACACTATTGTGTATACTAGCATTAGATAAGTTTCTCTTGGTTACTGCCAACATGTGACAAGCTGCTGTCCCACCATGGAAAGACAAAGGGCAATCAGATGAGTCACTCCCTGCTAAGACTTGTAACCATTGAAGTTCACTTTTATTGAAATTAGGAAAACTAGCTCCTGTGCTAGAGATTTATAGCTTTGTGCACTACAGATTATAAATCTCCTGCATTCATCTCGCTGGCGTATCCGCTCTGTTCCTGTTACAATCGCCCACAGCCTGACCAGGAGGTGAGAGCCTGCATGCTGTTTCACAGAGGCACAGCCGGCTTCAGAGACCAACGTTTCTGTGTAGCTCCACATGCCGGCAAATTGCATCTTGCTGGCTGGTGCCTTGTCGTGTTTGGTTTGCTTACTGTTGAGCACAATCCAAGTGAAAATTTATTGTAAGACTGTTTGCCAGATCATTGAGCTGATCAAGCTATTCTTTGGAAGCAGAACACGCTTTTGCTCTGGCAGATGCATCATCCTGAAATATGACTTCAATGCCATAAGTTTGGAGGTGATCAACGAAGCAAGAAAAGATTTTAAAAAAAAAAACCCTCTAACCCCACATATGGATTTGAGGTTTCCATCACTTACATTACATGTCATAATTTTATTCAGACGTTATTAGAACGAGCCCAGACACCAACATGATCTCCTCAACCAATGCAGATTATACCCGCTAGCCAACCTTCATCCAATTCCTCCCTCTCCAAGAGGGTTTACCGTCTAAAAAGTGAAGCATTCTCTTCAATAGGGGTCTTCAAACTGTGGCCCTTGAGCTGTTAGGAACTACAGCTCCCATCATGCCCACTGTTGGACTATATAAATGCATGATGGGAGTTGTAGTTTCCCAACAGCTGGAGGGCCGCAGTTTGAAGACCCCTGCTCTTCAGCTTAGGTGTTGGGAACTGTTTTTTTGTATTTGTTAGCTTTTCTATATATAAAGTTGTCTCAAATATTAACTCCTGTCCCTCCCCTCCCTCCTCCCTTTGCACAAGACAATTTATTACATTTCTATGGTTTTTTTTTCCCCCTGACCCTTTGTAGTCGATCCATATAGTAATGCTTTATAAGAAAAAAATTTAGTGCAAGAAGAAGCCATATCAAACCTATAGCTAGCTGGGAACAACCATCATCTTCTGCCAAATATGATTGATTGGCTCACCTTCCTCCGAGCAGCTTTTTCCTCTCCACTGTAAGGGCCGGTTCACACGGCTTATTCAAGCCGTAATTGCGCGACTGATTTCGCCCGCAATTACAGCTTGAATAAGGGGCGGTGGCGGGGGCACCGGGGTAATGTGCATGTAATTTTCACCCCACTCACCATATTTTGCGAGCGGGGAGAGGAGACGGAATCCATAGTTCTCTATGAGAACTGTGCATTACCGTAATGACTGGGACGGATTCCAGCCGTATTTCAGCGCAGTATGGCGCGCAATACGGCTGAAATCCGTCCCTGCAATAAGCAGTGTGAACGGCTCTTAAATGGCTTGCTTTTGCCCGTCGATGTGTGCCTGGATTGCTCAGTGGTACTGACCATGAAACAGATACAGGTGTACAGCATCCTACTCGCATACGAGGCTTGCAGGGCAGGTAACGCCCAATTCCGGCATATGTAAAACCTCTTCTGCCACACTCCTTTAAGAGTAGACAGCTAGCATAGAGTTTTTATCATCCTTATTTACCAAATATAACAGATATTTACCAGTTGTTTGCAGATTATATATTGACGAAAAAAGGAAGTCCTATTGTCCAAAGTGTAACGAAGTAGAGAAACCACTTTTTAAGGTGAGAGGGAGTGGCCCCTTTGTGTAGAGGGCTACTTTGTAGTGGTTGCACCCTATCTCTGTACGTGAATTGGGGGCAAATATCTGAAATGTATCATAGTAAATTCTAATCTATAGGCTATATTATACACACTCTTATTCTCATATTCTAGAGTTCTTACGTCACAACAGTGTGCCCTAGCAGCTATACAAATAGCAAAAAAAAAAATGTGCAGAGTATGTTACTTTCTACAAGCACCAAATCCATGTTCCATTAGATATATTTATATACTTAAAAAAACCTAAAAAAAAACAATTTTTGTAGTGAGACAACCCCTTTTTGTTAAAGATCTTGCAAAAAAAAAGTCACATTGCAATATACACTCACCGGCCACTTTATTAGGTACACCTGTCCAACTGCTCGTTAACACTTAATTTCTAATCAGCCAATCACATGGCGGCAACTCAGTGCATTTAGGCATGTAGACATGGTCAAGACAATCTCCTGCAGTTCAAACCGAGCATCAGTATGGGGAAGAAAGGTGATTTGAAGTGCCTTTGAACGTGGCATGGTTGTTGGTGCCAGAAGGGCTGGTCTGAGTATTTCAGAACTGCTGATCTCTTGGGATTTTCACGCACAACCATCTCTAGGGTTTACAGAGAATGGTCCGAAAAAGAAAAAACATCCAGTGAGCGGCAGTCCTGTGGGCGGAAATGCCTTGTTGATGCCAGAGGTCAAAGGAGAATGGGCAGACTGGTTCGAGCTGATAGAAAGGCAACAGTGACTCAAATAGCCACCCGTTACAACCAAGGTAGGCAGAAGAGCATCTCTGAACGCACAGTACGGCCAACTTTGAGGCAGATGGGCTACAGCAGCAGAAGACCACACCGGGTGCCACTCCTTTCAGCTAAGAACAGGAAACTGAGGCCTCCAATTTGCCCAAGGCTCATCGAAATTGGACAGTAGAAGATTGGAAAAACGTTGCCTGGTCTGATGAGTCTCGATTTCTGCTGCGACATTCGGATGGTAGGGTCAGAATTTGGCGTCAACAACATGAAAGCATGGATCCATCCTGCCTTGTATCAACGGTTCAGGCTGTGGTGGTGGTGTCATGGTGTGGGGAATATTTTTCTTGGCACTCTTTGGGCCCCTTGGTACCAATTGAGCATCGTTGCAACACCTTGTTGAATCTATGCCACGAAGAATTGAGGCAGTTCTGAAGGCAAAAGGGGGTCCAACCCATTACTAGCATGGTGTACCTAATAAAGTGGCCGGTGAGTGTATGTCCATTAGCAGTGTCCTACCTATACCTAGATATCCCCTCTTGTATGGGCTGCATCAGGTCGCTATAGCTACAGACCTGGCTTCTACTGCAGCCTAGGAGAAGCCAGTAACACACCCCTGAATTCAAAGTGAAGCCAAGAAATCAGGACTGAGTTAATATGAATCAATGTAGTGAGACAACCCCTTTAAATATGGGTTATGGTTCTTAACTGCTGCTGTATTTGGTGTTGAGAAGTTTCATAATCCTCCTCCATAGTGGAATTACATTGAGTCAACATGTCTACACCATAAGCCATTTTGCTTTGTTGTTGGTCTTCACTTTCTTGCCTTAGTTTTTTTACTTACCACTTTTTAAAAAATGCTTTTTATCACCAAATCCTACAGTAGGACCCTGTTGCTTCATGGAAGAAAGATACTTTTATTGTTGTAGTGGTTTCAATTGAGAAAACCACCATTTAAAAATAAGATTAGCGATTGACATAATGACTGTCTATTCCCTTTCTCCACATTTTAAAGACTTCAGATACTGAAGAGACAGCTTGCACATTGAAATAGCTTTTATCTAGCAGTTGTCAGACTCTAAAGAGAGTAAGGCTATGTTCACACGGCTGATTTTGGAACAGATTTCGTTTCGTATTGCGCTAGAATACGGCCGAAATCCGTCCCAGACATTACGGTAATCCACAGTTCTCATAGAGAACTATGGATTCCGTCTCCTCTCCCCGCTCGCGAAATGCGGGGAGAAGGTGACATGCACATACGCACCGTGGCTAATGAAAGTCTATGGGGCCGGTGAGCTGCCGCCCCGTACACATGCTGTTATTGCGGGCGAAATCCGTCCCGTGTGAACCCCGCCTAAGGGCCACATGTATGAAAACTGTCTAGGTCTAAGACTCACTTTATTGCCCATATAAACCAATTGGAGCTCCCCTTTCATTTGTCCAGAGCTCTATATGAAATGCAAGGAGCGATCTGATTGGTTGCAAAGGGCAACAAAGTGAGTTGTGGGCTTAGTTTTCATACATGTGGCCCAAAATGCTAACACAGAGCAAATGCTAGGCTTTGGAAATCTGTAAGCCTGGATCTTCATAATCATTGTGCACATGTTTGGCCACTCTTCTATAAGGCGTGCTTATGCTTAAACACCTGTACCGATAATGGGATCTGGACAACTACTTTGCTGTAGTTGCAGATACAGCAATGCTCAAACATATGTACCGGTCACAATGTAAAGAGTAGTAATAGTACTTGGGTTCATGTAATTGATAGCTAGGAGTAGTGTTGCTTAAATATCACCAATCTACGTGCAGAAATGAAACCATGCAAGGTGTGATTTATGTCCTTCATGATTGATCTCACAAAAAAAGCAACAGGAATTTGGAACCCTTTTTAATTTGACATCACTTCATGGTGAATTGCAGCATATAGTTGTACAGTGACTCCATGCAATACATGTTAAGAAGATATTTATTTCATTCTTTATTTAGTTCTCTTGTCAAACCATCGCTTACAAAGGCAAAATTCAAACTTGTCAATAAATGAAAAGGCAAGGCTAATTGTCCATGTTATTAGTACAGTAGAAAATTGACAAGCACATACTAGCATTCAGATCTCTACATACGGGTTAGTATTGCCACAAGTTTACACTATATTGAAAATGCTGGGATTCGGCTACTCTTTCGGTGTAATATCTTTCAGGGTTGTCTTCACCCAACTTCACATTAATGACTTGAGATCCTGCATCTTATCGCTGTCAATGACTTGCCCAATTATGGTTTTTTTTCTCACAACCCACAGCACTGAAGCCGAGATCATGCTCTCAAATGTATTGGATTATTAAAACTTGGCCCTGACTGGTTGTACTGGGCTAAAACGGTAGTTTTGAACTGGAGTACAGTGGGTCCACCTTTGCTTGTTATACTAAAAAATTTCTAGGCACTAGACAGTCCCATTGAACACTCCTCCATGGAGATATTCAAGCATAGCCTAGTAATGACTCATTACTAGTGTAGTGAACAAAATGGGAACTTTTGAATTGTTCAAAATGCAGTTAGTTGAGATTTAGTTGATACAATCGTTCATTTATTTTCAGAAAATGTGTTTTCCTCTTGGCTGAAAAAAGACAGAAACCGAAGTATTTTGCGTAGGATTGTGTTCTAGGCTCCAGTATTCTTATCACATACTGCAAACCTGAGTGAAGATGCAGAGGCGATTTCTCTAGGGGAGTATGGCCTGTGTCATTATCGAATTCTAGTACCAATGTGTTTCTGACTAAATTGCTTAAGGTCACTAAAGTGGGTATGATCTGAAGAGGCTAAAATGTTTTTCCGATTTGCTGGTGTTGCGATGCCAAAAATGCTTTTGTTCAGGTTGCCCAAACAAACCAAGGAATGGTATTCCAGCAAGACCAAAAAGTAGATATATAAAAGCATTCCAAAATGTATTCGGTCCAATGCATAAAAACAGAGTATGCACACAAAATATCAGCAGCAAGAAGTAGCAGTCTAAAGACACAAGGAAAACACGCTAACGCATTTTGGGCTAAAGAACGGAGCCCTTACTCATAGCAATCGCTATGAGTAAGGGCTCAGTTTTTTAGAATGCTTTTATAGATCTACTTTTGGGTCATGCTGGAATACCATTTCTTGGTTGGTGTGGATTACTTTGGCTGCTTGCTTGGGCAGATCTCCATGGACATTGGATGGAGCTGGCTTTACTGGTCTGTCACATGTTTCATTCAGGTTGGCATGGATCACCAGAAAATTGATCCTAGCCTGGAGCTTGGAAGTGCCATGGCACGGTAACTTAACCCTGTGTGGTGTCACTTCTGGTTTCCATAGGGGTAACCCCTCTCCCGTGGTACCTAGAACTGGCATTAGCTGTCACACAGAAAGATTACTGCTCTGGTGGTGGTCTTAGACTGGGAGTGCCATGGAACAGTCCGTTAGCCACAAAAAACCTGAACCTCCAACTCCAGGTAAGGGTTATTTAAAAAAAAATGTAAAAATAAAAATTTGGTTTCGGACTTTTCTAACCTGAATTAACAATTTTTGTTAAACCAGTGTCAAACTGAATGGGAACCTATTTGGTCACACACTGTATCACTTTAGCTAGTTCAATCAGATCAGTGGTTACCAGCCAGTACAATGACCTATCAAAACCAGTGACTATAAACTAATGAGTGACTTTTACTCAGGTATACACTCCCCCCCCCCCCCCCCCTTATACCATCAACTAGTTGTTCATGCTCAGATATGTCATATGTAGCATACTTTGGTGCTCTCACTAGTATTTTATCTCCCCTACCTTTCTCATATCAATTTAATGGCTCTATGGAAAATCTTCGGCCACACTCTAGAATGTGTGCCAGCGCTTTATTACTGTGTGTCATAGTATGTTTAATATACGAAGATCTTGATGCACCCTAAATGCCAGTAGTACATTCGCCATGGCTGCCATGTACTGAACTTTGTTTCAGCCTTTGTCATACCTTAATAAAAACTGTCTATTGCCCAAAGATCCCAGAACTGTAGCTACACCAAAATATGGTGACATTATGACTGTTGCATATAAGATTTGACAAATGACCATTCACCCAAATGGAATGTCAAAGTTATACGTTCTACTGACAACTTCAGCTTTTCTAAGCACTAGAGATTGTGCCCGGTAGGCAGCAAAAATTGCAATAACTATATATAGCTATATGAATTTATGTATAAGCTTTTCCCACTATTTTGACATGTTGTTTGGTTCAAACTTAGATCAGATAAAGGGGGACTAAAGGCACAACAATAGGTATTAATCATATTAATAATGTTAAGCATTACATAGTATTACAAAAACGTTCATAAAATGTTGTGTACACTGCTACTGCGTGCACTAAGGTGACCACATGTGTGGTCAAAGTACATTAGGAGAATTTCCCAGTGTACTTGTATGTGTAACATGCTCCTAAATTCACACTAGCCAGATACAATATGCCAAAAGATTGGCCTACATTGGGCTTTAAAGGGCAAATATCACTATACTTTGCCTGAGCTGCATTCAGCCGTGTAGAGTAGGGGGTCTTCCGATATTAAATCAATGCTTGCTACAAGAGAAGGAAATTTGAGCTGATTATAATAAAATAGAACATTTTCTTTGACAGCTGCCAAGACCTGTCCTCGGTGCATACACCAGATAGTGCTCACCACTATTTTATGTTATTAGACACAGTTCGTATGTATACAGCTGCATTCATATGGCGTATAACATTACGGTGTTTTACTTGCTGGGACGGTTTGCAATCGGTAAAAGTCTGCATGATACAAGTTAGACAACACCTCAATGATGGTGTGACGGTGGTATTCTTCATTGAAGCCTTGTACATCAGTTCTAGAGAAGGCTTTATAAGGAATGAATATATATATATATATATATAAATATATAATTAAAATTATATATATATTATAATCTCCTAGAAAGAATTTGCTGTATGATTATACATAGTTTGTTTCCAATGTTCCAACTTTGAATCTAGTAGTATATGAGACAAGTTCAGACACTTATTAAAGGTTTTTTTTTTATATATTTTGAATTGGTTTATTGATTGCATCACTTAAAGGGAATATTGTTTAGCTCACGTTTTTATGTTCAACACATTGTGAGAGAATTTTTGTGTGTGTATGTATATATATATATATATATATATATATATATATTTGAATTTTCCATATCACTTTCAATATTTTTTAATCAAATTCTTAATCCTTAGTTTTTACTTTGGCCACTAGGCCCAAAAGAATTGTTTTGACACTTCCTGTTCTGTACAGAAAGATTCTCAGTTGTCTACTCATTATCAGCACAGAGGGTCAAATCGAAAGACACCAGTGTATATAGAGAACACAGGATCCACCTGTCACAATAGGAGATAGTCACAGTTCACCTCCCTGCACACTGACTTCTTCCCAGGTCACAGAGCATGACTAGAAAACTCTCCTATAGAAGTGAATGGGACAGAGTCAGTCTTAAGTCTCCTATATGCATGCAGCTACTGTAAAGCATCGCTCTGACTAAAAAAAAGTATTTAAAGTGATATGAAAAATTAAAAAAAGAACCAAAAATTCCTAAAAAAAAAAATGTGTTTAACATAAAAACGGGTCTTAAACAATGACTAATTTTTTTGCTGACACATTCCCTTTAAAAACGTTTTCATTTCTATGGTGCTCTAAAACTGATCCTGGTTTTTCTCTTGTTGTATCAATGTTAGGGTTTCATCGGTTGGTAAATTGGAAACTGTGCCAATAGTATTCATATACCTTGTTGGTGAAAATGTAGGACTCCTTTCTGTTGGCCTGAGCTGTTAAGAAAGATAACTGGGCCAATCTATGGCAGGACTCTTATATGGTCCCTCATTGATTGAGCATCATGTAATGCTGCATGTCCTCCACATGGGTCTAGATCTAACTTCACTACAAGATTTGAATGAAGGAGGGTATAGGAGGCAAAGCAGCGTTTTTGGCAAGATGGCCTTTTGTTGAATAGAGATTATTTTGTTCGGATAGTTGGATCTAGAAATGACCCTAACTGCAAGAAATGACACATTTTCCAGTAGGTTTGCATTTAAAGACCAAATGGTAGTAATCTTGATTAAACACATTGATCAACCTATTTTTTTTTCTATTTACTTACAACTAGTACAACATGGGAACTGCAAGTTTACCATTACAGCAGTGAAAATCCTGAACCATAGGGTATAGTTCACCATGTTTGGTAGCGTCCAAGCGAACATCGCTGTGAGATAAACGAGCATAGTGTCTAGGTTTTTGTCTAGGATTCGGAAAAAAAAAAAAAAAGTTTGCTTGGTTAGCACCACCCTTGTACAGAGGCCCATTCAGTTCTGATCTACTAAACCATTTGCAAGAGTGGTGTTCTTTCTGGAAGAAAGCAGCCATGATTTTCTATTCCTGGGCACCCAGTTCCTTGCGACCATAGTGCCAACAGGCCTAAGATGCCCATGTAGTATCAGCCTAGTTTTGTTCATACCTCCTATGTACATCTCCTGCATTTAAGACCGCAAATTATTACAATGTACAAAAAATAGCTTGCTATAAAACGGCTCACACTTACACTAGAAGGACTTTGCATATTAACACGTATCATTTCACTGCTGTATAAAAACAAACATGTACAAGACAGCATGCTGTCGACCTCAATGCATGATAATCACTACAGGGTGTTATACAGCTGGCTGAGAGAAGGGACGTCGCAGGAACCGTGTATTCTTTCTTGCAAAACTGTCATTGAATCCCAGGGTGTCCAATCAAAATTCATCTTCTGAACTGTCCGCCAAGAGCATGACCCGGTCCTGCATGCTGTTGAACTCTCTCTGCTAAAGGAGACAAAGGCAACCAACCATTAGAGTGTGTCCTGCATCCGGGATATGGGGCTAGGTCCAGGGTAATAGTGTCCTAGGAACTATTTGGTGATGAATGGATGAGCGGAGGCTCTTGCTTACCTTTCTTTTATGTCGTTTGAAGCCATTTCTCCTGCGGCGGTTCATAATCTTTATGCTGTATAGAACTCCAAGGATAAAAAGTGCTCCAACTATACCAACTCCCACAGGTACCAGCATCCCAGACATGTAACCAGCCTGCATGGGAAATAGCAGACACATAAATATTCAGCAATCTGTCTCTCCGGTGCTATTAACCCCATGAAATCCCAGGATTAAAAGTAATACCTTACACAGCCCAGCATTGGAATTGCAATTCTCTTTCAGCATTAACATACCTGGAGCGATCTGACCAGGCTCTAAAACCTTCAGAAGAGATATATATATATATATATCAGATGAGTGAAGACTCAGCCATCCTAACAAAGGCTAATAAAAAAGGGGCTTGCCCGGTAACTGTCTCACCCCCAAAATAAATAAATATATATATTTTTTTAAATATTTATTTTGGGAGGGGGGGGGGTGAGACAGTTACTGGGCAAGCCCCTTTTTTATTAGCCTGTCTCACCCTCCCCTCCCCCTCCAAACAAAAAAAATTAAAAAAAAATAATATATATTTTATATTTATATTTTAAAAAAATATATAATATATATAATATTTATTTATTTTGGGGGGAGGGTGGGTGAGACAGTTAACAGGCAAGCCCCTTTTTATTAGCCTTTCTCGTGTTAGGATGGCTGAGTCTTCACTCATCTGTTATGTTTTCTGTGCTAACTTCTCCTTTTTCCTGTGCTGTATGTTGCACCCCTTTCGCAGCAGCATTTTCAGATTGACTGCTTGCCTTGTAAAACTACAAAGGGAAAACTCCAGGATCCTTTCCTGCGCTTCGTCTATCCTTCTGCCTCCATGTTAGTGCTTACCCCCATTTTCTCCATGTTGAAAGCCATAAGAGGAAGGACAAAAGGAGTACAACTTCAAATGCTGCCCTGAAGAAAGTCTAACCCCTTTAGCTGTGTGTGGAGCCCAGGAGATCAGATGAGCTCTTTCTATGCGTGAAATAGTGCCTTTATACATTTTTGTGGATGTGCATATGTGTGGATCTAAGTTTTTATGTTTTTATTCATTTGTATTTTATTACATTAATACCTTCGCCCTGGAGTTGTGCCGTGAGGCTCATGATTTGCTGTTGGTTCCCAGCCGGTCTCGGCACACTGTGCAGCAGTGAGTTTGTCACTGCTGCGGGTTATCTGCCAGCCGGCACTGGGCGCTTGTCGCGCATGTGTCGTCAGGTCATCTTTTCCCGATCATGTGACTTTCCTTCTTGCGTCATACTGCTGCTGCCGGGAGCTTCTGTGGCGGGTGGGTAATCATATCGGCGTTATTTTATGGCGTCCGGTTCTCAAACAGGTGAGTTGTATGTTTAATGATTTACATAGCTATATATAAAGTGGTTTTGCTATGTTTGTTCATGCCATGATTAAGGGGGTTGCTCCAAAACGCGTCGACAGCATGGTTCTTGCTTGTGCTGGCCTTTGGATATCTTATTTTCATTGGAATTGGAATAAAGTATATAATTTTTTTTTATTTATTTTTTTTATATATATATAAATTTTTGGATCGCTGGATCATACTTTCGCATATCAATTGACACTTGTTCCTACCACCGGGAAGATCCCTGCGACCTTCATTATAGAGTGGTGAGCTGGCTTAGATCTTTCTTTAGATTCTGAGCTGTTTCTCATGTCAGTCAAAATGTGTGTGTGTGTACCTGCGAGTCCTAAATTTATGGTCAAAGCACGGTCTTTCTCTCCCAAGTATATACAGGCAGTCCCTGGGATAGGAACTGTAGGTTTGTTCTTAAGTTGAGTTTGTATGTAAGTCAGAACAGGTAGATTTATTAAATGTAACTTCAGCACAAGTTTTTTAGTTTTGGATAGTGCAGGGAAGGGTTTTTACACTTTTTTTGCTGTCTGTCCCCCTGTCAAGAAAATTTCACCTCATTTTCACCTCATGTGCTGCTGTGGCATGCTGGAACTCGTCATTCCACAGCTACTATCTGCTGTGGAACATGGAACTACAAATGCCAGCATTCTCTATAAGTCTCCATTTGTAACAAGGGGACAGATGTAAGTCGGAGACTGCCTATACTTGATACATGGTATCAAAACAACCCAGAATATTATTTTGTTTTCTAGGAAATTTACTTTTTTGTTCATACAATTATAATAAGAAACGTGATATGACAATATGGAAATGTGATAAATAAAGCTATGATGTATAAGAAAAACCTATGCATCACTATAAATTTCCTAGAAAAAAAAAACAAAAGTTTGTTATTCCTCAAGTTACTGCTGAGCTTCCTAAAATGAAGCGGCTGCTCCCTCTATGCTGATGAAAAAAAAAACAAAAAAAACTTTAAAGGGGTTTTGCCACGATCTCATTTCATGCATTCAGCTATGTGTGCTCAGAAGGGGGCGTGTGTGATTTGTTTGAATTGCATATCATGTGACCCAACAGGATGACATCCCCAGGCCTTTCCTCTCTCTAGTCAAAGAAAGGTCTGTTTATGTAAAGGGCTGTGAGTAGCTGAGAGGTAAAGTTTTTGCCTCTAGGCACAAGGGTCCTAGGTTCAAATCCCTGCAGGATCCAAACCGGTGTTGTGTTTTTTTTTCTCTTTATCAATGCACAGACCTCATTGAGGTTTCTTTTTATTTATTTGCACTGTTTGACTAATTACTAAGGAGGACAGAGGACGGGAGTAGAGTGACAGCACCTGGGGTTTGAACACTCAGTAGCTGTATGAGAGGTGATGTCTGACCAGGACTAAGGAGCTCTCAGCCCTGGTCGTATCCCCTGGAGACAAACTGTAAACAATTGATCACTAAAGGAGCAGCTAAAACAAACGGTGCAGAATTTTTAATAATAATGAATGGTGAAAATATTTAATTTATTTCGTCAATTTTAATTTGTGTCAAAACCCCTTTAAAACTAAGGACTAATTTTAGGCAAATAAAGTATTGGTGGGGATCTCAGAACCTAAAGTGTGTAATCATGGTAGGTACCTTTTTAACTATAACTTTAAAGTGCTTTCTAAATATATGAAACTAAATGAGCCACCAGTTGAAAATCTCTGATCTAGAAGAAGCAGGCTAGTAAACACCCCAAGATCTAGGCATCGGCACATCTGCGTCCAAAAAACCTTGTACATTTTATAATAGGACACTTCTCAGAAAAAGTATAGCTAAGAGCAGTATTTGTCAAGCACACAGGAGAGGAAATATCTTAGATATTTGGCAAGAGCCAAGACTGGTTGAGAAGAAATATCTATGGAGACCATTATTAACTCTTTCAGAAGGTACTTGTACTAGGATGTTGATGGCGTTTTCTATCAAATAGGAGAACAAAGCATTCGGCTCAGCTGGCAACATGATCAAAAGCAATTGATCATCAAAAAACTAATTACAATGAAGTGCACAGGCGCCTCTATGAGCTATGTGACTATGATTGGCAAGGACTCTACAGTAGAGGTTTCTTGGACAGCAGCTGTCATTCCTAGGAGATGTATAAAATTAGAGTGGACCATCACCAATGCAGGTACCGTGTACTACTGGTCCAAAAATGCCCAAGGCTATTTGGTACAATATATGGCATAGATGCCATGTTTATCAGGCTGTTATCGTACTTTACTTGTTGCAGGACCTTGGCTGCGATCACTGACGGATTGACAGATATATTTGTGTCTCTTTAATAACCCACACCTATGTAGGTTTACTATACTATGTGATGTATTTTCTTACCCATGCATGGTCCAAACATAATAGAGGTAGCTCCAATATCTTGAACAGGCTAATCTGAGATTTCCATAGAAAACTGTCTGAAAATCTAACATGCATAGGAGACATCTGATGCCCTATAACATCAGATATTGATCCAAGAATTAGGCGGGAGGGGAGAGGTTGAAGTCAAACATTCCCAATCCTGCAGCTCCACAATAGAGAAGCTGCTGCTACTACTACCACTCATACTCCTTTCTGGCAGTGATTTATTTCCCTCTCCATTACAATAAGCATGCATGCTTGGCTGACCATGCATGTTTATGGGGGAGTCAGGAGGAATAGGTATCTGATGGGTGTAGGTCACCAGCATTTGTACACAACACTTTAAAGAGGAAAATGGCTATAAAATATAACTTTTAATAATATACATTAAAATACTAGCATCTCTTGATTACGCACAAGCATCTATTAGCTCATCTGAAAGATACAAAAACAAAAGAAAAAGATCAGGGTAGGCGGTCCACAATACTAGCCCTATGTGGCCCTTAAATTGCTACACATACCCTAGCCAAGCCAAAAAAGCAGGACAATCGCCCTGATAAGAGCGTGCCTGCCAGCAACCTAACCCTATGAACACTGGTCCTACTAAGCCCTGTGACCCTATCCCGACATGTTTCAATCATAAAAAGATCGCTTCAGGGGAAGGTTAGGAAAGAAAACAGATCACGACTTAAACAACCTGCATGAAGTGTTATTAGGGAAATGACATTACCTGATGTTACGCCGAGAAAAATTAAGAATAACTGTTACATGAGGTTACTTACAGTTATCCCTAAATGACCAAACTCAGCGGCGCTTTGATCTATCAGAAATGAGTAAATATAGCCACATTAGGAAACGGATCTATATCCAAATCAAAATTCAAAAGACCAAACTAACAAGACTGCAAACTGTATGAAAGAGTTAAATGTTCTAATAGACTCACCATGAATCTATGGGACCGGTCTCCTACCCTGTCAGGGTTAGCCAGCGTTGGCTGGATGAATGCAAGAGACGCCGCGCTACACACGAGCACGGCAATTTAAGCGCGCTCGGCGCTGCCGTGACATCATCATGATGCGTGCGTAGCACCCAGACAGTGTGCCTGGAGTGGCCATGGTTACGGCGCATGCGCCGACAGCTCGGTCTGGCGAGTCGGAGTACAGGGACTCCTGAACGCTCGCAACTGAGGGGGTTTAGTCCCTGTGTTGGTAAGCAGACAGCATTTAAAGGCAGTTGAAGGCCAGACGTGGCACATAAAGAAAAAACAAAGGGAAAGTGACAATTTCAAAATTATTAACCAGCACTGATAGGAAAAAACATGTTGTTTGATGCATTAGTAGACCCTATTATATTAAGCTACTGAAATCAAGATGGTCATTACAGGCATAAATGTAGATGAAAAATCCAAAAACACTCCTTCTGTAGGAGCTGTCTATCCAGATTGCCCCGTCTTGAGGATGGGATCACGCAGTCGATCCCTTTCCACCTCAGGCAGCTAGCATTGCCATCATGTTGTAGATGCACATGTCTTGAGATCGGAGTATCACGACAGTGGCGTATATCGCCCAGATGTTCTCCAATTCTGCGAAGCAACTGTCTGGTTGTCTTGCCCACATACATTTTCCCACAAATACAGGTGACCAGATACACCACATACATGGATTTACAATTGATAAAGTGTCTGATCTCAAAATTTTTATTTCCTGTACTGTCAGAAAAATTCGAGGACTTCTCCATAAAGGTGCAAAAGGAGCAGTTCCCACAGTTGTAAGAGCCCTGTGGGTTTTTTTAGCCACATTTCCTTCTTTGGTCTGACATAATGACTGTTGACCAGAAAGTCACAAAGGTTTTTACCTCGTCGGAAGGAAATAGAGGGAACATCACCGATCTTATCCCTTAAATCAGGATCCATTTTTAATATGTGCCAATGTCGTTTTAGAGATTTTTTAATCTCAGGGACCCCATCGTCAAAGGTCCCCATTTGGCGTATTACAGAATCCTCTAGACCCTTGGGGCGAATTGTAGATGTAAAAATTTGCTCCAGTCTTAAGGCATGCTGGTATGCTTGTTTCAAGATGTAATTAGGATACCTTTTGGCTAGAAATCTCTCAGCCTACTCGCCTCCTTCAATAGAAGAAAAATTACGTCTGGCCCGGAGGTATTGCCCACGGGGTATACCCCTCTTCAGGGGGATAGGGTGGAAGCTATCCCACCTTAGCAATGAATTAGTAGCCGTGGGCTTCCGGAAGATAGTTGTGGATAGATCACCAAGATGATTCTTGATGATCTCCACATCTAGAAACGGTAAGGAATTTGGTTTAAATTCAGATGTGAATTTGAGATTTAAAGAGTTCACATTGAGATGTTGTAAAATTATAGAGAATTCATCACGGGTTCCATTCCAAAATATCAAGACCTCATCAATATATCTAGTCCACAGGACTATTCTTTTGGCAAAAGGGGGAGGATTGACACCAAAGACAACTGTAGCCTCCCACCATCCAAGATACAAATTTGCATAAGCCGGGGCGCTTGGACTGCCCATGGCGGTCCCTCGCGTTTGATGATAGACTACTCCATCAAACAGAAAATAATTCCTTGTTAAAGTAAATTCCATTAATTCCAGGAGTGTTTTTTGGATTTTTAATCTACAAACTGTTATGCCTAATGGACTCAATGACCATCTTGATTTCAGTAGCTTCATTTAATAGGGTCTACTAATGCATCAATCAACATATTTTTCCTATCAGTGCTGGTTAATAATTTTGAAATGGTCACTTTCCCTTTGTTTTTTCTTTATGTACCACGTCTGGCCTTCAACTGCCTTTAAATGCTGTTTGCTTACCAACTCAGGGACTAATCTCCCTCAGTTGCGAGTGTTCAGGAGTGTCTGTTCTCCGGCTAGTCAGAACGAGCTGTCGGCGCATGCGCCGTAACCAAGGACACACCGAGCACACTGTCTGGTTGCTACGCACGCATCATGATGACGTCACGGCAGCGCCGAGCGCGCTTAAATTGCCGTGCTCGTGTGTAGCGCGGCGTCTCTTGCATTCATCCAGCCAATGCTGGCTAACCCTGACAGGGTAGGAGACCGGACCCATATGGATTCATGGTGAGTCTATTAGAACATTTAACTCTTTCAGACAGTTTGCAGTCTTGTTAGTTTGGTCTTTTGAATTTTGATTTGGATATAGATCCGTTTCCTAATGTGGCTATATTTACTCATTTCTGATAGATCCAAGCGCCGCTGAGTTTGGTCATTTAGGGATAACTGTAAGAAACCTCATGTAACAGTTATTCTTAATTTTTCTCGGCGTAACATCAGGTAATGTCATTTCCCTAATAACACTTCATGCAGGTTGTTAAGTCGTGATCTGATTTCTTTCCTAACCTTCCCCTGAAGCGATCTTTGGATGATCAAAACATGTCGGGATAGGGTCACAGGGCTTAGTAGGGCCAGTGTTCATAGGGTTAGGTTGCTGGCAGGCACGCTCTTATCAGGGCGATTGTCCTGCTTTTTTGGCTTGGCTAGGATATGTGTAGCAATTTAAGGGCCACATAGGGCTAGTATTGTGGACCGCCTACCCTGATCTTTTTGTTTTTGTATCTTACAGTTGCGCTAAGGGATGCTTGAGCGTTATCAAGAGATGCTAGTATTTTAATGCATATTATTAAAAGTTATACATTATATTTTATAGCCATTTTTCCTCTTTAAAGTGTTGTGTATTTTAGGTGGCTAAGAGGTATTCTAATTTCTCTCACTACTGAGGGTTTTTTCGGCATACACCAGCATTTGTATACTGAAAACATGCAGGCGTTCCCTTTGGTTGGTATTGACCATTTTATTCATAGGCTGCAGATAACTGGAGTATTCCCCAAGGTCTGGTTAATACATAGATAGTATAATCTGTCAAAGAGGACGCCGTTGCTGTGGTGCTGATGTGAGCCAGCTACCTACAAATACATTGGATATGAATCTAAATGACAATGTGCATACAATTGCATCCAAAGGCTAAAATAGGTTAAAATAATGATGCTGTGAACAATATTCCATCTAAAAGAGAATAAATCTCCATAAATTTTATGTAACTTAAGCTACAATCGGTTGACAATTTGTTGCTCTTGTTTGATTTCTCTGTAAAAGCATTTAGAGGCCACCTTTGCTTCAAATTTCTGCTACGTCTTTGTACATTTTAATAATTTTGGTAAAACGTCTGGAACGTGTGTTCATGTATCAATTTTTCACCAGCTGTCATCCATGCTTCTCCACGCAGTGATCAAACAATATAATAAATCTTCATGATTATACACACCACTAGCTAGGAGTGCGTACAACGCTGTATCAGGATGTTAAGTTTACGAGATTTCTGCCATAAAATATCATTATTTCACAGGTCTGACAATCAGATTGTCTACCTCCCGGTTCTTTCTTACATTTATTATAAATCACTGCTTGTAAGTGTACAGTGACTTTAATGATGAACCAAACACAATCATTTAAGATGACTTTTTAAGGGTTAAAGTAGAGCAAGAGAAGAAATGGCTGTTGCAAAAATTGAGGTCATAGACCTGACCTGTCTGAGTTATCTGGCTACAGCATCATTTCCATAAGATCTGTGTACTGCTGCACGTCCCCTGTGATGGGGCACTAGTGTCAAGTTTCCAATACTGCTAAGAGATGGTCACAATTAAGATGATCATAGGATGTTTCACAATAGTCAGAGGCAGGGCCGTTTCTAGGGGTGGGCGATTGCCCGCGGCGGCGAGGCTCCGCTCACCTGAGGGTGGCGGTGTGGCCGCCCGCCTCGTCCGGAGCTTAGCCCTCGACTCTGGGCGGGCGTTGTAAAACATCCGCCTAGAGCCAGTCAGCAGCTGAACACTCGCTGGATGGATCATTACTATCCTGCCTTCTCCCCTGTATGTATCGGCGTCGCAGGGGGTGCACTGCTTTCACCGCGCTCTGCCAGCCGAAGCTATGTGACGCATGAGCGGCGTGATGACGACACGCCACTTACACTGCTCCAAAGCTCCCGGATGCGGGGACCGTGGCAAGGTGAGTAGGTGTGTGTGGTTTTTTTTTTTTTTTTTTAAAACATTATCTGCAGGGGCTATTAGGGCTACTACAGGGGCTACTACCTGACTTTAGAGCTACTACAGGGGCTACTATCTGGCTATAGGGGCTACTACCTGACTACAGGGGCTATTACCTGTCTATAGGAGCTACTACAGGGGCTATTACCTGGCTATAGGGGCTACTACAGGGGCTATTACCTGGCTACAGGGGCTACTATATGGCTATCAGGGGCTACTGTCTGGCTACAGGGGGCATATTTCATGGCTACTTTTCCCTGTTTTTCCCCATGTAAAAAAAAGGTTTTTCATTTTTTTTACCCCCAAAAGTCCCCACTTGTTTACTTTGGGTAGGGTTTTTATTTGGGGAGGTTAGGGTGGCTGTAGGCAGGTATGGGGGAGTGTAGGGAGGTATTGGGCCCGCTGGGCAGGTAAGGGCCCGTGTAGGCAGGGATAGGGGCCCGGTAGGCAGGTTGGGCCAGGTAGGAGGTTTGGGCCAGCTGAGACCGGTTGGGCCGCTGTAGGCAGGTATGGGCCCGTGTAGGCAGGGATAGGGCCCGCTGTAGACCCGGATTGGGCCGCTGTAGGGAGGTTAGGGCGTGTAGGGGGGTATAGGGCCAGCTGTGGCAGAAAACACTTCATGGTCCCCCCGCTGCTCGTCTCCCGCGCCCCTCCTCGCTGCTTGGCCTCCCCCGCGTCATCCCCGGGAAAGGGAGTGCGTCATCAGGCCGCGTACGTCTTACTTTCGGGGTACGTCTTTGATTAGGGCCCCAGGACAGGGGTACGTCTGCTACGGGGGAATTCACGGCTACTATATGAGGTGCTATATAAGGGGAGTTTGTATAGAGACAAGAATTGGTAGAAAAGTGCTGATAAAGTGAGGAGTCTAAGATGTTTGTTTTCAAATGATAGCCAGCAATTTACACAGGAAATAAACATTTAATCCTTGTTGGGGTTCATTCACAACTACAGATTTTAATACTCTGGCATACATGGACTCCATATTGACATTTCAGTCTAATCTTAAAATGTACTTCACACGGCCAATTTTAAACATGTGTAACAGATGGGATTTTACACGTATTTTGTGGGATACACCTATCCTTTGAGTGGTTTTAGTAAAACAGCACTTCCTTGGAAGTAATATATTATCCGGGGTACTGATATCACATTTATTTGTATTTTGTGTTGGTTGACCATGTTTTATCAATTTATCTCCTGACAACAGGTGTTGCTTGATATTGAAGTGAGCTAATATTTGAGAAAATCAACATTTTTGGATGTTCTCTTGTCAGTTGACATTGTCAATTATCTGGTAGCAAATTAACCCTCAAAGGACAATAGATAGTAACTAAAGGGTCCTTTAAATAACCTATATACCATCGTATTAAGTAGGGCATTCTTTCCAGATGGAAAGGTATGGGAACAGGGCCACTCTTACTGGAGCAATTGCCCTGTTGCAGGTAGACAATGGTTCTACCTGCAACCGGGTAATCGCCCTATTTCTTTTGGTCAGGACTAGCTTATGATATTTTTCTTAGCACTTGTGCTATAGCTACTGTATTTTTAATAATTAAATACACTTTATATTTTGCAGGCTACACCTATCCTTTTGAGTGGTTGCTTTTTGTCTTTAAAACGCACTATAAAATCACAGAAGATTTTGCCTGTGACCATTTCTTGAAATGGTCATCACGTTATAGATGGCTGTCAAAACTGGTGGCAGATAAAAAATTGGACTCCTCTTTTATCACCAGGAACCCTGGTCATCAAACATTTCCAAGACAGAAAAATGTATCTTGTGATATTCTCCCCGATTAGGAGTGACTGTGAGCCAGGAAAGTCTGAGGAGAGTAGATGAAGGTTGATCAGAAATGGTTAAAGGCCGCGTTCCTCTCCAGGGTAAGCAATCTGTTAACCTTGAAGGCTGTGATGTCATTTCTGACACTGATAGGATTCTTGCAGACAACACATGGTCTCGGTGACTCGTAGAGTCCTCATCCTTTGCTCCAGGGATCTGATGTGAGACAGGAATATTTAACCTTCTCTTTTCATGACATAATAAAATCGCCTTCCTGAGGACTTGGGACCATGAGGACCCTGGCCACTGTAAACTGCTTTACTGAAAAAAGCCAATGATCTCGAATAGATAATGACCTAGATGCTAAAAATACGACCGCCAGCTAAGGCTCACACTATTCATACCATATGCTTAATAAATGGCTTCTAACACCGGGCAATGAGGACCTGACTGACTTTGTTCTTTTATCACCTAGTGTAGTCCACGCGTCAGTAGTCGCATGGAATAGGTGGGCATGCAAATATTAACGGCAGGAGCCCATCACTACTTTACATGAAAATGGTTAGTATGAAAGACTGATGTATGATGGGTCTGTACGAATGAGCACATCATTTGAATGTGAAGCTAAAATGAGCATTTTTTTTTTACTTGCTAGATCATCGATCACTCCGGTAAATCTGCCCAGTAAAAGGACCAATAACCTTGCCTTGCATCCATGATGACTGAATCAAAGTCTGGTTTTCCTATATTCCAATCTTTTTAGCCACTGCCAAATGTCAGTGACAAACCTAGTCAATTTCATACCATTACAGCTCCACAAAAAGCAGCAGAAAATCAAGGAGCACTAGCTTAGACCTAACAAATGCGTAAAAGTTGACCACAACAGGACCATGTTCCCACAATGCAATTAGTGTTATCACATTTCTTAACTATTTAGATGGTGGATTAGAAGAAAAATAAGCTCCACTGCACTTTTTTTTTTCTATATTGCTTGCTACCACTCAAACAAATTGTCTAGGACTTCAAGCACTGGCCACTTCCTCCTCTGAGCCGGTCTTTAGCCAACAGTCACAACAGATCGAGCTATGGGTTTCATCCTTATCCAAGCCAGTGACGCCAGATTTTCCAGGATAATCTGCACCCAAGAATGCCATTGGTCCTGGCTAGTGTCGATCGAACTGTTCTAGAAAAGTTAAGCTCTAGTAGAACGTCTCGACTTTTTAGAACTTGAACTGAACTTTCATTCGAGTAAAGTTCTAGTTGGACACGCCATTTTCAGTGGCTTTCGGCACTCTTGGTGGCCATCCAATCAGTGCGGAGCACAGAGAAGTGTCAAACATGTCATCGCTGAGGTGTAGGGCTCTCATTGGCTGCTAAAATCACATGACCATGTTATATATATTTCACTGTATTGCCTTGTGAATGCCATTTTCAGCTCACTGTACTGTACAGACTGCTGTTAGCTAGATTTTCCTCTCCATAGACAACAATAGTTAGGAAGTTTGGTATTGCTGGCTGCATCTTTCCCACATGCAGAAGCTGTTATTTGGCGACATTTTCAGGCTCACATAATGCCTAACTCTCATGTACATGAATACATATTATACAGAGTGCTTGGAATTCCTAAATCATTCTCAATGCCCAAAAATTCTGTTTTTGCAGTTTTGGGGGTTCAGTACACCGTCTCCAAATCTCCTATGTGTCAAATGGGCTTTTGGGCCCCCTCAGGATGCAGGGCCCGTAACAGCTGCTACCGCTGCACCTCCTATAGCTATGCCCCTGCCTGCAAGCTGTCACTATCTTTTCAGTTAGCCATTGAAAGGAATGAAGTATTTTAGCCTCTCAATTTTTTTCTGTCTCCAAGTGCCAAATTTTCTTCACCAAGTTGTTCCACGTATCCAGTTTACTGTTATGGATGGTAATTCCAGCTTCTCCTCACCGTTATAGGTATAAAAATTAACCCGAACATCAGCTCCCATTGGCTTTAATGGGATTCTAGTTCAAATAGAACCTCAAACAGAACTCACTAAAGTTCCAGGTTCTAATTGAACTAGAACTTTTTACTGTATGCTCAACACTAGTTCTGGCTACTTATGGCTAATTAAGTCCACAGGAAACCTAAGTTTAACCTTTACCTCGCTCTCATTCTTCTATTTGGTTATCCAGATTTTTTCGTCTGACCTTGATTTTGGACATATTCTTGGATATTGTTCCTGCTTTGTCATTCAGATTGTTCAACTCCTGGTTCTAAACCCTGGCCTGAATCTGGTCTACACTCCTATTTCATTTAGATTGTTGCATCTGACCAGTCTCCTAGTGACAACCCTTAGCTCTGTTCCTGCTCCATGAGCACTACCGTCATCAAATCTGTGACTACTCTTTATAAGGTATGGACATTTCCAGGTCATAGTTTCCAGACTAAAGAGATTCCTTTGACTTCACGCTCCAGTTTAACCAGTAGCAAATAGTCAGTGGCTTAGAGAATCCACGCTCTAGGTCACAGGTGTCAAACTGCGGCCCTCCAGCTGTTGACAAACTACAATTCCCATCATGCCCACTGTTATAGATTATACAAATGCATGATGGGAGTTGTAGTTTCCCAACAGCTGGAGGGCCGCAGTTTGACACCCCTGCTCTAGGTAATAAGCTGATCCCACTGAAGTCGGTGTCTTCAGTCAACATTTTCACACGCACGAAGTAGTCTCTTGACTGTCTTTCGATGGCCAACTTTCTTACCAAATTGTGTAGCCACCTTTTAGGATGCTTGGCAATATGAATTCACTAAGTCATGAGGCGTCCAAATTGGGATACTTTTTATTAAATTATAAAATGATTTTTTTAAAAAACTTAATTGTTACTTGCTCAAATACTAATTGATCAATATTCAAAGTGGAGATTACATTATGTCCACTTCTTCACAGATCTGTGGTGTAGCTTTTCCTGTCCTATATAACAGAAATAAATCTAAACTGACCTTCAAGTAGACGGTCAATCTAAACTTACATTGGTGCTGCAGGTGTACAAACTGCTGTACTAATGAACATGTTAGTTATTGACATGCATGCCACCAGAGAGTTGGAAAAAGCAAAAGGATCAGTGCCCCTCTTTCTTGTCCTTGCTAGGTTCAGTAAGAACATGGCAGGTCTGTATGACCGGCTCACCCATCAACACACCAGTGATGAGTATCCGTTTTGATATGAACAAATTCCTGCTACTTTGACAAAAAAGGATCTAACGGCAAAAAACTCTGATATAGTTTCTTTTAAACTTAAAGGGGTTGTCTCACTACAAAGATCATAGTTTTAAAATGAGGGGACCAAAAATCTAAACATAAACCAAGGCACTTTGCTAATGGTAACCAAGAACGGGTTGCTTTATTTGTGCTTAGCAACCGTGTTTGAGCCCAGGTAGGGTTACGCCCAGCTAATGTATTGCTGGCTGCCGGCTGAGCTCTGTTCCGCTCAGGTCGCAGACGACAACGCGCAGGGAAGAGGTTGTAGATGGGAGCGCATGTAGTAGCGTGGAGAGAGACTGTGTAATCCCACGGAAAAAAATTTTGTGACACATATGCAGTCCAACATAATGTCTGCAGTTCCACGCTAATTCGAGAACACAGCTGTACTGTGCAGTCCCACGTAAAACAATTTTGCTACACAGATGTGCAGTCCCGCATAAATCAGAAACAGAAAACAGTGGTACATCGCAGTCCCATGTAAGATGTGCAGTCCAACGCATATTACATACAGAGAGAACACAGCTGTATTGTGCAGTCCCACGTAAAACGAATTGAGACAGATGTGCAGTCTCATGTAAACACAAACAGATAAGCGTATAGTTTTTCTCTGTAGCGGTCAGAGATGTAGTAATCTGCAAGATATATCACTGTGTGAGAGACAGAGAAAAAAAAATCACCCAAATTTCCTAGAGTGCTGAATGTCAAATGCCCATTCCAGTTACAAAGTATGTAGAGAGAGCAAGAAATGTAGATATACACTATGGAGTTACTTAGCTTTTCACTTCCAAAGACAGCTGAAAACCTCTCCCTTCCTCCAGCTCACACAGAATTAATCCTCACATGCACAGTGTCGGATTTGTCTGTAGAGAGAGAAGATACGCCCTGCTGGGAGGAGAAACACACCCCTCCAGTTCACAAGCTCTGCTTAGCAACTAGTATAAACGGCTTCCAAATGGTGAAACGAGAAAATCCTTTTTAATGTATCCGCTTAGACGTAGATTTAAAAGGTAACTTGCTGGTTGCTTGTGGATGCCAATAGAGGAAGCTTAGGATCTTACTAAATACGGTTCTAGACTATAGTTCTATATATTGCATGATGTGTTTTTGCTCCACATTTCCCGTATAGATGTGGATTCAAGGAGGCCCTGTGACATCTCTGGACGTGTCTGTTTTTGTGAATATTTGTGATTCCTGTCAAATAATTATAGGAGAAGTAGTCCCACAACTGTGCTGTGCTGTCCCTCAGCTGTGGGGCATCTTTGAGGAATAGCAATGTCTTGTGCTGTTCCTGTTATCCCTCCTAGAAATGTATTTTGGGAGCAGTCACTGAGGCGTCTTGCTGGAGAGTCAGTCGGTATGTGCAGCGAGACACCTCAGTGACTGATCCTAGAATACATTTCGAGGAGGAATAACAGAGGAACAGCACAGAGCTATAAGAGAAGAGGCTCCAGGATTGTTACTTCACAGGGAACAAGTATTGTCCGTTTTAGTAGGGTCAGGAGAGGGCACAGTTCTTTTAAATCCATATCTATGCGGGAAATGGGGAACTCTATAGTGGTCAAAACTTTTATTTTTCTGTTGAAAAGAAATTAGAGGGGTTTTCTCACCATGGGGTTTCAGAGAGTCACAGACTGCATCAGAGTCCCATTTGCTGGTCAGGCTGTGGGTGGTTCTTTAACAGTGATTGGGATATTATAGAGGAGCTACTAATTTGTAGTAAACCATGCTGCAGAGCTCCAAGGAATAAAAATAGATGGTTTTACCTTTTGATAAGCAAATCTGGCTAGAGATAAAGACTCTGCTCCATCCAACCATGGTGACATTACTCCCTGCTCTTGTTACAATCAGCAGGGAAGATATGGACGGTAACCTAGACACTTGAGTGTACTAAAGAGCGATTTTTTTTTTTAAATATCTATATATTTATTCCCCCCCACCCTCCCTCCATCTTCTGACCAGGGCAATATCAAAACAGCAATGGAAGGAAAGTTTTAAATGAAGACTTGCTTTCAACATGTATTTAGTAAATCACTGTAGTTAGAAAACCCCTCTAAGAAATAACTGAACACATTTACAGAATTAAAAACAATTATCTAGAGGTATTCAATCATTCACTTTAAATGTATACCCTCCCCCCCTTTAAACGGATGTAAAGGGGTGGAAAAAAAAAAAAGACTGATATACCAGAAAAAGTGTTTCCAGAAATACGAGAACTGCAATACCAGACCAAGCCCATTAAAAAGAGAGGCGCCGTTACTGGAGGAAAAAACAAAGCTGATTATTTTATGACAATTACTTTTTTGATTGATAAAACTTTGTATAAAATACTTTTTTTTTTTTCTTCAATAATTATACACTATTACTAAAGTCTGAAAAGGTTTAAAAATGTACTAAAGCTTAAAATTCCATGACTTTACCTCGCATGTAGGAGATATTTCACTAGCACAGACTAGGGGTCAGCAATGCCTGAAAGGATGTGGTAGTGGGAGATTAACAGGGGCTGACGCGCATTCATTACCAAGGCTCTTCTTGATCAATACTTAGGAGCAATTCCACTCTGAAAATGGAAAACTGGGCTGTGGTGACAGTAAATGGAGACGAGGAATTGGAAGATAATACCACAAATGGGGAAAATCACAGAAACCCAAAGAAACATAAAAAAGCATTAAAAGGACAAGATGACTGGGAGCGCACATTAATGGGTTTTTCTATTGTGTTTTACTTCACTGATAATTGTCCGCTTTATAACCTATAAAGAGAATAAAACAGCCCCAGGCCTGATCGGGATACAGATAACCATAAACCTGAGTTGTATTTACTATACTTAAGCCCTGTATTTGGGAATCAATAGGAAATATTCATCTAGATATTTCTTTATATTTGCTAGATGTTTCACTTGGACTAACATCTACACGTGTACGCTGTTCTGACCCTCTGTTGGAGGTTACATAGTTTATAAGGCTGAAAGAAGATAACTATCCAGTTCCATTAACTATACTATAGTGTTGATCCAGAGAAGGGCATGCTCCCCTACCCCCCATGAGCAGGGGTGTAGCTATAGGGGGTGCAGAGGTAGCGGTCGCTACCGGGCCCTGGAGCTTGAGGGGGCTCAAAAGCCCTTCTACTGAATGAGGAGATACCAATGTTATAATGGCACAAGGTTGGTGGGGACCCTTTTATGGATTTTGCACTAGGGCCCTGGAGCTTTAAGTTACACCTCTGCCCATGAGATAGAAGCCAATTAACATTTTAGGGGAAAAATTCCTTCCCGACTCCCAATCTGGTAATCGGAATAAATCCCTGGATCAACGACCCCTCTCCAGAATCCTGGTCACTAGAACTTGTTATATTATTACATCTAGAAATGTCTCCAGACCCTTCTCCAGAATCCTGGTCACTATAACTTGTTATATTATTACATCTAGAAATGTATCCAGACCTTCTCCAGAATCCTGGTCACTAGAACTTGTTATATTATTTCATCTAGAAATGTTTCCAGACCCTTCTCCAGGTCACTGGTCAATTATAAACTTGTTATATTATTACATCTAGAGATGTATCCAGACCCTTCTCCAGAATCCTGGTCACTATAACCTGTCATATTATTACATCTAGAAATGTATCCAGACCCTTATCCAGGATCCTGGTCATTATAACTTGTTATATTATTACATCTAGAAATGTATCCAGACCCTTCTCCAGAATCCCGGTCACTATAACTTGTTATATTATTACATCTAGAAATGTATCCCGACCCTTCTCCAGAATCCTGGTCACTATAACTTGTTATATTATTACATCTAGAAATGTATCCAGACCCTTCTCCAGAATCCAGGTCACTATAACTTGTTATATTATTGCATCCAGACCCTTTTTGAATCCTATTAGTGAACTCACCATGACCAGTTGCTCTGGCTGAACGCTTTATAGTGCCACTGCTCTTGCAAAAAGTCATAGAACTTTTTTTTTTTTACTGTGGGGTCCATCAACTGTTGCTAGTGTTCCATGCAACATATCCATCACGGCATTGCAGCTTCTATAGGGAGCAGAGCCTTAGCATTGCGGCTTCTGCATGTATTCTATACTCTCCTAGCAATGTGTATCTTTAGGTTAGAAAATTAGATTATGGCCAAAAAAAAAAACGCACAACTCTATCCTGAAAGAACTCACCAAGGCTGAATTTTTGCCAAGGTCCCATGTAAACCTAGTAATAATAGAAAAATGGTCTAAAAAAGAATGTGAATAGTGCACAAACCACCTCACAAATGCCAACACAAGGACTAAAATTAGCTGGCTCCTTCTGCTCTTCCATTGACCTTTGCAGTTAAAAGTAGGGAGAACCCTGTTCTTAAAGAGCGGGGACTCTTTGTCCAGTACATTGGCACTTTTGGGGGTTATTCAATGGGTGTATTTTGTTCTCAGTGTTGCCCTGTTTGCACATCGTGCAAGGATTCTTGTGGAGCTGTAACTGCAGCAATGTCAACCAGCTACAATCAGAAGGAGGTAGTACATGTTTGTACAACACTGCTAATTAGTAAAGTTGGCCATACACCATTTTCGCCCAACCAATGTCCTGACATTTGTTCACTGCTGAGATGGTGGACATTGAGGGCATGTCCCCAGGTTCAGGTTTTTCAGACGGATTTACAAACGTTTTTCGGTTTTGAAAGCTGTCTGTAAACCAGCTGTAAAACTTTAACACGGACCTTAAAGGGGTTTTGCCATGAAGTAAAGTTGACGTGGGAAAATTGCAAATGAAATAAACATTTTCACCGTTAATTATTAAAAATTCTGGACCGTATTTGTTTTAGCTGCTCCTTTAGTGATCCATTGTTTACAGCTCGTCTCCAGGGGATACGACCAGGGCTGAGAGCACATGCTCAGACATCACCTCTCCTCTCAGGCAGCTACTGAGTGTTCAAACCCCAGGTGCTGTCATTCTACTCCCGTCCTCTGTACTCCTTAGTAATTAGTCACAGTGCAAATAAATAAAAAGAAAACACAATGAGGTCTGTGCATTGATAAAGAGAAAAAAAAACGTCTCAGCTACTCACAATGCTTTACATAAACAGACCTTTCTTTGACTAGAGAGAGGAAAGGTCTGGGGATGTCATCCTGCTGGGTCACATGATCTGCAATTCAAACAAATCACACACGCCCCCTTCTGAGCACACAGAGCTGAAGAGCTGAATACAGGAGGTATAAAATGAGATTGTGGCAAAACCCCTTTAATGGAAAATCCGTGCAGCAGTCCCCACTGCACGGATTTTCTGCCGGACTTTTTTTAGGCCCCCGGCGGTCCGAAGAACATTGAACATGTTCATTCTTCTGCCCGGCTTTCGGGCGGAAGATGAACATGTTGGTACGAAGAGGGAGGGCTTTTTTTATGCAAAACGCAGACAAAAGCTGTCCTCCTGCATACCAGAAACAGAGCAAATACCGGTTGGAATTTCCCAACTAGTATTTGTCCTGTGCCGTGTAAATGGGCCCCTAAAAATAGAGCCCCTCTGGTAGCAGCTGGTAGGTAGCGCTTGGCATATATGATACTGCATAGAGGCCCAAAGGTGTTGAGTTGCTTTGTCCACTGAGCACCTCCCTCTGACTAATGAAGGAAAACACAATTTGTCTCAATTTCGGAGTCTGGGACTACATTTATTTAGGGGTATATAAGAGACAGATATAGGGCGTAGATTTACATTTCTACACACACTTACAGCAGTAACCATGACCTACAAAGCTCTCCATAACCTCTCCCCTCCATACATCTCTGCTCTAATCTCCCAGATGTCTCCACTCCTCACAGGACCTTCTCTGCTCTCCTCTCATCAGCTCTTTACATACCAGTCTCCAAGACTTCTCCCGTGCGTCCCCCACACTCTGGAACTCACTGCCCCAACACATCAGACTCTCTTTCACTTTCACCAGCTTCAAAAGCAACCTGAAAACCTATCTCTTCAGAAGCCTATAACCTAGAATAACCCCACCACCAGTTCACCGCCCCAGAAAACATCTGCCCCCACCTTCTGTCTCTCCCCTCCTTCCTTGTATACTGTAAGCCCTCGTGGGCAGGGTCCTCTCTCCCCTCTGTCAGTTGTCATTTATCAGGGCTATCAAACAAGACATGGAAACCTCTAAAGAAGCATTTATGCTATCTGCAATACATGAAAAAAACTTTGAGATTCTTAGTTCACATGTTTTGATCAAAAAATGTTTAGGCCACCCCCGGCTTACAACGGAATCTCAACGCCGGTCCTCCAACTCTATTTTTACCTCTCATTTGAGTCCAATTCAGACTTCTCATTTGGATCAACAGACCTCCATAATCCAGAGAGAAAAAGAAAAAAACACATACTGCACATACTGCACTGATCTAACAAGCTGCGGAGGTGGGCGGGGTGCAAGAAACCAAAATGGAGACTCCATTTTGGTTTCTTGCACTCGCCCACCTCCACAGGTTGTTACCTCCATTTTGGTTTCTTGCACCCCGCCCACCTCCACAGCTTGTTATATCAGTGCAGTACGCTTATAAGGTTGGCGCTTTTTTTCTTTTTCTCTCTAGATTATGGAGGTCTGTTGACCCAAATGAGAAGTCTGAATTGGACTCAAGTGAGAGGTAAAAATAGAGTAGGACCACCCGCCTTGAGATCCCGTTGGAGCCGGGGGGTGGCTTAAACATTTTTTCATCAAAACATGTGAACTAAGAATCTCAAAGTTGTCATTTATCGTCACCATTGTATTTGTTCAACATTTGTTATATATGTAACTCCCCTTGAATGTACAGCGCCCTGAAATCAATGGCGCTCTACAATAAATAATAATAATAATCCACAACCTGCTCATAGAAAACTATATATGCCAGGAAACACATATTTACGGCACAAAAAAAATATTGAAAGCTTCTACTCTCCAGGCTTTGAGAACCGGGTTTTCTGAATGTCCAGTTACATCAGTGAGTGTGGATTAATCTGCACTGCAGCAAAATGAACTAAAGCTGATTTGTTTAATTATGTAGCCCGGGCTGTCGGCGACCTGAGAAAATCCAGGGCTTCTCATTCCATTATCAACATGTGCGTGTGGTCCTGATGCCCCGTATATTATGGTTTATTAAATTCCTCACCGACTAACAAGCGTCTGCGTTTCTTACAATGTTGGTGCTAGAGAAAACAGGCTTGATGTTCTGAGTTATAACATAAGGGGAGACTACAGACGGCAGTGGCTTCAGCATATGGCGTTTCTTGGCAGACTGCTCAAAGTAACATTTAAAGTGACCCTACTATGAAATGTGGTTTTTATGTCCAATATTATGTGCAAATTAATTTCTTACTAAATCTTTACAGCTGTTGGCTCCCGATTCTAATAAGCGCTGTGAGACCTCTGCAAAGACATCAATGCTATATTTCCAGCTGCCTGTAGCCAGCACTAGAGGCAGCCCAGCGGTTTACTGCGTACTGGTTTTCCAAGTTCAGTGTATTAATAAATGTATGTACCTTTTTAGGACTGTTCACACAAGTTTTTGCACACTAAAAAATTTTAATAAGATTCTACATCTAAAATTCATTAAAAAAAATTTAAAAAATGAGGTTCTGACAGATTTTTGTATTGGGTTTCCAGCATGGATTTGAATATGGATTTTGATTGCACACATCCTCGCCAAATCAGGGTTTAATTCACTGCCAATCTGCATCCAAATAGTCTGACATGGATTCTATGCTGATTTTCAGCTTACCATTGACTTTAAAGGGAAGATTCAGCACAGATTCCATGCCCAACCTGCTTTAAAAATGACATACCAGTTGTGGGTTTTTTTTTTTCTTGTCTGCACTGACAAGTAAATTTCTATTAAATTCAATGGGACAGATAACAATCCTGTTTGGACGTGGAATCTGATGTGGATTCAGTGCCGAATACATGTCAGATTCAGCATACAAATCAGTCGTATGAATATACCCTTAGGCCATGTTCACACGGCTTATTTTGGGATGCATTTCAGCCCGTAATTCACGCCGTACTGCGCGAATTACGACTGAGATACGTCCCGGTCATTACAGTAATCCACAGTTCTCATAGAGAACTATAGATTACGCCTCGTCTCCCTGCTCGCACAATACGGCGAGCGGGGAGAAAGTGACATGCTACTTATTCACGGCGTATACACGCCGCGGATAAGGCATGTCTATGGGGCCGGCGAGCTGCTGGCCCCCCCGCTCCGCCTCCGCTGCACGGCAGCCGGCGTAATACGTCCCCACAATTACGCCGGCAATAAGCCGTGTGAACATAGCCTTAGGGTGCGTTTACACGGCAAAGGACAAAAAACAGCTCAGTTTTCACCTCAGCAGAACCGTTCATTACAACCGGGTTTTGACACAAAAACTAGTTGGTTTTCGGCGGTTTTGATTTATTTATTTATTTTGTTTAACTGTTCTCGTCACTGATTTTGTCCAGGTTTTCCCAGTGGTTTGTGGACTGTTTTTCATGCAGTAAAGTGTACGGAGTGTATTCCTGATTGGTGCAAGAAACCATGTGATTTTTATTTATTTTTTATTGCAACAATTTAAAGGGGTTTTTCCACGAAGTAAAATTGACGTGGGTAGCTTGCAAATGAAATAACAAACATTTTCACCATTCATTATTATTAAAAATTCTGCACCGTTTTTGTTTTAGCTGCTCCTTTATTGGTCCACTGTTTACAGCTCATCTCCAGGGGATACGACCAGGGCTGAGCGCTCCTCAGTCCTGGTCGCACATGCTCAGACATCATTTCTCCTCTCAGGCAGCTACTGAGTGTTCAACCCCAGGTGCGGTCTTTCTACTCCCGTCCTCTGTGCTCCTCAGTAATTAGTTAAACAGGGCAAATAAGTAAAAAAGAAACCTCCATGAGATCTGTGCATTGATAAAGAGAAATAAAATCCACAGGTTTGGTTCCTGCGGGGATTTGAAATAAGGACCTTTATGCTTGGAGGCAAAAACTTTACCTCTGAGCTACTCACAATGCTTTACATAAATAGACCTTTCATTGACTACAAAGAGGAAAGGCATGGGGATGTCATCTTGCTGGGTCACATGATATGCAATTCAAACATATCACACACACGCCCCCTTCTGAGAACACTGAGCTGAACAGCTGGATACAGGAGGTATGAAATGAGATCGTGGCAAAATCCTTTTAACAATGATTCACAAAGGCCAACTTATTCCCTTTTAAGCACATGTGTATGTTAACAGCATGAAAATTTGGTTAGTTTAGGCTAAAAAGAGGATTTATAGCACTGAAGTGCTCTGCAGAACCTTCCTGTGTTAAAAAAAAAAAAAAAAAAAAAAAGTGTAAAAGGACCTGCAAAAACAATCCCACTATGGGTGGGATCATTCTTCACTTTTTTTTTTTAAATCTAAAACCGCCCAAAAACTGCTCACTCACGTTGAGTGGTTCACAATGACTCCATGTTAATTTTCAGTATGGAAACCGGGCAGAAGAATTAACATTTCCTCTGTTTTTTGGACCGCCGGCGGTGTGAAGGACCGCCTGGCAGAAAAACAGCTCAGTGGGGACTGCTAGACTGTTTTTCTATTGAAGTCTATGGGGGAGCGTTGCTTTAGATACCACAAACCGACCAAAAACCCTTGCCGTGAGGACATGCCCTAAAACTGCCTTTGTTGGTGGCTAGAATTTCATGGATTTCAAAACATCTGGTTAAAGAATAAAAAATTAACTCCAGCAGAGCACATCTGTGCAGAGGTGGCACTGGACCATGTATGTGTGCCCCAACGTACAATTTTGTGTATCTCTAAGGGTATGTTCAAACGGCTTATTTTCTAGCCTAATTGTGCATGTATTTTGCGGCGTACTGCGCTTAATACGCGGCAAAATGTGCACCGCAATTACGGTAGCTCATAGCTCTGAGAGCTGTGGATTACTTGTCGTCCCCCTGCGAGTGCAATACATATTGTACGCACGGGGGGGGGGGAGAATTGACATGTGAATTGCATGTCTATGGGGCCGGCATTCGGCTGCCTCCCCCCCCCCATGCTTTGGAGTTACATGCTGATCAGCACATGGTTCCAAAACACCCGGCGTATTGCGGTGCATACTATACGCGCCGCAATAAGCCGTGTGAACATACCCTTACCTTTTATATTTTTTAGGACTATTTTGCTTTTTAGACTATATTTTTGCCTTTGTGTTACCATTCTGCTTCTCTGAGCCCCTTGTAGGGGGCATATTTTTTGCTCACTTGTTTACTTCTCTAGGCATGTAGTACATATACATAGGCAATATTTTTTTTTTTTTTATCCTTCTTGTATTTTGAAGTGCAATCATTTCTTTATGAATATATTACTCATTATTATTATATTGTGTTAATTGTAGGTGGTATTGTTTACAACATACACCTTTCTGATCTATTCGCTATGCAGCCCATTTATAACGAAGTTATTATCCTTTAGAAAAACAGGTTTTAAAGGGGTTGTCTCACTTAAGGCATCAACGGCATATTAATAGGATATGCCATCAAAGTCTGATAAGTGCAGGTCTTAGGCACGGGTCCCACCTCTGTCTCAAGAATGAGCCACCGAAACCTTGGGAGTTCTGAGTACAGCCATTAATTTCAATGGGAGAGTCCTGACCGCTTCCCGATTCAAAAATGGAGAGGCTTTGGAGTTCGTTCTCAAGATAGGTGCGGATCCCAACCCTGAGACCTGAACCTATCAGACATTGATGGCATATCCTATTGATATATTCCATCAATGTCTACAGTGAGACAATCCCTTTAACATAGAGAGGAATCTTGTAAATCAGTAATTGCCAGATTATTGGATTATTACAGCCAATACGGCAGAATTCTGGTTTTGATTGTGCCAATCATTTGCTGCAAGTTTTGTGCCCCATACTTATTTTTGCCCTTTGCTGGATCTTTTCAGTAGCGTCCACAAGGCGTATGGTTATGCGATTTGGAAAATGCACCATATTTACTACTAATGGCCACCATTTTTGGGCAAACAAAACTAGTCTAAATTACCAGTGATGGTTGTATAGAGAACAGTAGAGTCTAATATGGGCCACAGATACAGTGCATGTTCAGCCAGACCCCTCTGGCTTTAGCCATTATTAATACATCTGCCCTTGATCACTGTGTGTTCCATGTGTAACTATTATTTAATACATATATCAGAGCTCCAATATTACCATATATAACTTGTGCTGTATTAGGAGAGAAGAATTGATATTGTAAATTTTACCTTATCTTTAAGCTTCTCCATCCAACTTCTTACTAAAAAAGATGAACACAAATAACAATTAGAAAAACAGAGAGAACCATAAATCCGAGGCACTAAATACAATATACATTGTACTATGGATGTAAGCAACAAACTGTTTAGCAGAGTTCACATTGGGTTTGCAGTGTACATGAAGTTTATACAAGGAGTAAAGCTTCTGGTTCATGCACTTAACGTATCCATACGGCCTAATCGCTCAGCATGCCATACCTTTGTTATACACAGGCAAGTATGTCAGGACTTTACGTTCAGGCTTATGCCACAAGATTTTCCTGAAAAGCCCAAATAAAATGTGAACAGGGTTTTGCCACGATCTAATGTTGACGTGGGATCCTCCAAATGGGTATTTAATCACTTTTCTAAATATAAGTAATTTAAAAAAAAAAGTGTAGCCTGGGAGAGCTGCAGCGTTGCTTAGATGTCCTTAGTTTCCTGACTGTTTACATTAGCTATGACCATGAGCTGATCTGGCCGTGCTTGCGTTGTTTGCACTTATCTGATGGCAGGGCACATGAAGGGAGGGGGAGAAAAAAACCTGTGTCTGCTGTATAGAGAATCTGCTGGTGGTAATGTAATTATCTGAGTAAACATGCAGATGCTCCCTGCTCAGCCCTCCTCCCTCCCCCCCGCTGCAGTTCATGAAGCTGCCTGCTTGGATCTTATCTTCTCTCCTGAGCAGATAAGAGGGAGAAAACAAAAGCTGTAGAGCTTGTGCACAATACAGTTATCCTCTGTGGTTTAGCCAAACAATGTTTGCTCAACTAAAGAGACTGAATATCAGTGTGTATGGGAGGTGGTACGATGACATCACGGAAGAGGCACTTGTTTTTTTAAACACAAACACAACTGCTCTTTTTTTCAAGGCTCAAGAGGACAGTTCAGCCTGTTAAGTGAGGAAATCACTTCTTGGCAAAACCCCTTTAAAAAAGACCTGTGGCCATTCTTGACGTGTATGTTTTAGTATATCCTAGCTTTCCCCATTAAATAATAATTCTTTAGAATCTCTCATTAGATCTGTGTTGTGTGGTTCTCTAGTAATAAGTTTCTAATAACAAATCTGTCAGACGGGTGTTACCAATGGGGGGGGTGGGGGTGTGACCTGAAAAGTCTGACATTGTCCAATCAGTGCTGACAGTCAGTGGGCAGGGACACGCCCCTCTGAAGAATGGAATGGTGACACCCATTTGACATATTGAGTAATATATTTCTAGGAGGAATAACAGAGGAACAGCACGGAGTTAGAAGAGAGGAGGCTCCAGAATTATTTCACAGGAAACGCACGTATTTACTCATATAGACAAAACCAAGAGATGTCCTAGGTCCTCTTTAAAGAGTCCAAATAGTAAAATTAGTGCAGAAAGGAACAGATCTAGAGGCTGTCGCAACTTGATCATTTTGTAGATGCTTTGAAAATGAACCAAGGTTTATAATTGGCTGACATGGGTAGCATGTATGTACCACCATACGGTGCTATGTACAGCACAGTATTATTACAAGGGAAGAGTAACTCTGAAATTTGACAACTGGTGGAATATGCCACTTTTTGTTTTTGCGCTTCACCCTTCCCCGACTATTAAATCTGATAAATCCTAAAACCTCTAAAGAGAGAAACGGAGGTATAGTAGGGCTCCACAGACTTGTAAGGAGCGGTGATAGCATCTCCATAAATCTCCACCAAGCCGTAACACATAAAGCCCAAGGGGCACAATTCTATATTCGGTAGTATTAACTCCCGACGCCCCTTCTCCTGTCAATTGTAATAAAATAAAATCTGGTGCTAACAGTTCTAGACAAGCACGAAAGCCATGTGAAGATGATAAAAAAGCCACACACTTTTGTGTAAGCTTATTCAATATCAATGTCATGAAAGCCCCCGGGGTACGGAGGCTCATGTGTTTCCCAGTGGGGCACGCTCTATCATTTCACGAAATGCAAAAACATGATTTAGGTTGAAAAGCTCTCTTTGTGATCGAGGCAGTGTCTTCTGCAGCCACGAGGCATTTCAGCTCCTTTGAAGAAGATATTTAGAGTTCTGTTAATATTTAATATTGCAGAGATGCTCTTTTTGTTAAGAATACCCTAAGGCCGTTGAAGACCTTAAATAGAGCTGTGACTTTGCATTCTCTGGGGAATAATCATCTAATTGTATCAACAGAAAGATTATGTTCCATGCAAGTTAACAGCAGTCGTTCACATATACGGGGTTATTCATACAGAGGCTGTTGTGGTTTCTAGGTGGAACAAGGGTTGGAATGATGTAAATACACTTTAGGATATATGGGTGTGTAAAACGGGGCTACAGACAGTGCCCACCTTTTGTCTGGTGCGGTACATTCTGTTGGGTCCACCTTACTGCATGTACTGTACTATATAGTGCTTATGTATTCATATCAGACAAAAAAAACTCTGCCATACACAGGCCAAATAGATAGTGCCGCCACCTCATCATACACTGCAAACAGAATATATCACGTAAAAAAAAAAAATATATATATATATATATATTAATATATTAATTTTTTTACTCTGTATTTAGGCACTATATTAACACTTAAAGGGGTTTTGCCACGATGTAATGTTGACGTGAGATCTCCAAAATGGGTACTTAATCACTTTTCTAAATATATGCGATTACAAAAATTGCAGCCTGAGAGAGCTACAGGCTGCCTTACCTGCCCTTAGTTACTAAAAGCTTCTATTAGATACGACCTGACAAGAGCTGCTGGCCGGGCTTGCGAAGAGAACACTTATCTTATGAGAGGAAGGAAGAAGCTTCAAGCACCGGGTAGAAAATGTGTCTTTGTTACAGACCACTATTGTAGTGTGATTATCGAGTAGACCTGTTTTCTGATGACAGGGAACATGAAAGCTTTCAGTTGTGGAGAAAGCTGTTGTCGTTTGTATACAGAATCCACTAGTTGTAGTTTGATTATTTGAGTGAACATTTCACACGATCCCTTATGCACGGCTCTGTGCTCTGGCTGGGTCTCTCGCTCTCTCAGCTCAGCATGGCTCGTTTACATTAACTTCTTAGCAGATAAGGCACGTCCTAGCAAAACCCCTTTAAACAAATATCTCAAATTGCTCGTTTGAGCCTTCATTCATCTCTGTGCTATACTAGGGTTTTCCTGTGCTGTATGTAGCCTCCCTTCTCTACATTGAGCAGCAGCATTTCCAGTCTGAAAGCAGTTTCCCTTTGCTAAGTAAAACTAAGTCCCAAGAATTTCTTGCTGTGCTTTGTCTATTTTCTTTTCTACCAAACTTTGATTGCACAATTCCCTCCTCCACACACACGCTTACTACCTCATGTTAAAATCCTTGGGAGACCGGACCAAAGAGGTATGGCTTCAAAACATCCCCAGAAAAAGAGCCAAACTGCTTTGGTCACCTGATCTCCTGGGTTCCACACAGAGCTGTTTCCTGTGGGTCTAAACATGAAAACTACCAGTCTTCCTTCAGCTGATCTAGAACAGCAGGAAGACCATAGAAAGGGTTAGTAAAGTACAATATATTAGAAAAGTTAATTCTGCGATCAACAACTATGTCATACAAATGGTTAGGGGGGCTCAGTCTGTCACCCCATTAGCACCCTTGTGATGTGACCACAGGGTGCCAATGGGTTTTCATGGCAGGCCTGCCACCTTAGACAGAATAATATTAGCATATAATTTATACTAAATGATTAATTCCAAATAAAACTAAACCTAGAAAGGGCTAAACTTAAAAGGGTTGTCTCCCCTCAGTTTCATAGATGCATCCTGTCACTTCCTGGTCAGACTGTCTGTAATTAGCATAGAGCTCCGTGCATTCACTCCCTGTATTCAACTCCTGTGTTTTCAGTCTGCTAATTAGTTAAGATTAGCTTGGAAGCTTCTCTGAAACTGCTAGCAGGAGTTTTATCTAACGTAAACAGCAGTAATTACTAGCTTTTGTCTGAAAGTTCAGATAACTCACAGGCTCTGGCTGTGTGATGACGTCACTCCCTGCTATCGCATAGAACTAACGGCCGGGGAAAAGGGGGAACCAAATAGAGCCAGAAGGATACTTAACAAAAGACCACAGCAATGTATTTGGAAGATGTCTTCATTTAGTGTTCCCTACATTTTGAAAGCTATTCTTTGTAGCGAGACAACCCCTTTAAAGGTTCACTTGGTCATATTTAGGGTCTATATTACAATTGCAAACTTGCCATAACAAATCCCAGCAGAGAAAAGAAGAAAACTATTATGTGGTGTTAAATGTCCTTGTACCTCCTACCTTTTAGCCCGTGTGCTCTTCACCCCAGCATCAATGACCTGACTAGAAGGTCAATAGGTATTTTGCTTGGCTACAGTAAAAGACCCATCTTGAATTACCGGAAGCTCAGCTTTCAATCTTCCCACCTGAGAATGTTTTAAGCAGCAAGGAACAGAGAGTGTCCTTGATGGTGCCACTTGGATGAGAGACTGTCCTTCCATTCTTCCATCTGTTGACCTTCTGTAACCCCAGATATAAGACAAACCAATTATGTAATGGAAAGAGAAGGCATCTTGCCAGGAGTATTCTGTATAAATATAGATTTACCTGCTGATCTTGTAGTTTTTTCTTATCACGAACAACCACAAATGTCTTTTGCTTCTGCATCTGCTAGCAATTATACAGCACTCTGTGCTGCAATTATAGGTGCATTACACAAAATCCACTATTACAGCAGCGCAGCATGGAGAACACTTCATACAGGGTGAGATGGAAAGAAAAGCTCCAGTGGTCCCCACTCCTACAAGATGCAAGTGCTCGACTAGGAATATCACACAGTGTGGACAGAAATGGATATAATCGTTCCATTTAGTAACTTGTATGAAGCATTCTGTCTATGCTGATGGGTTCGCTTTGTGACTTTCTGCAATGTTAAGGACCTATAGTACACGGAACAGCTTGGAAAATTAGTTACAGTGGGTACGGAAAGTATTCAGACCCCTTTTAAATTTTTCATACTTTGTTTCATTGCAGCCATTTGGTAAGATCCAAAAAGTTTATTTTTTATAGTAAAAAAACCCAGAAATGTAGATATTTTTGCAAATTTATTAAACAAGAAAAACTGAGATCACATGGTCATAAGTATTCAGCCCCTTTGCTCAGTATTGGGTAGAAGCACCTTTTGAGCTAGTGCAGCCATGAGTCTTCTTGGGAATGATGCAACAAGTTTGGATTTGGGGATCCTCTGCCATTGTTCCTTGCAGATCCTCTCCAGTTTCCTCAGTTTGGGGGAATGG
>JAODAL010024955.1:0-59568 GCA_025379985.1 Phyllomedusa bahiana
CGACAGTTCTAACCTGCACCAGTATTTCAACGCTATGATAAATATGGCGCATTATAAAACTGTCTATTCTAACTTTACACTGTCTAAAAGTAAGACACTATTGATAAATATGCCCCACTATGCTAGAGATCATGAACAATCCATTACTTCTCTGTTATTCCTATTTACTAGGCAATTAATAGGCCGAATCTAGCTCAACTTGTATGACTGTATATGTACTGATATAGGGAAACCAGGCTATAGTTACCTCAAAGGAACCTTGCCACAATCCACACACATAACTGGATTCAAAGTGCTGCTCCAAACGTATTCACAGAAAGTTGCCCCAGTTGCATTCCTCATTGATGCTTTTAGGGGTCAGTGACTGCAATAGTGTGATCCAGTATACTTCCCTTTGTAAGAGGCATATCTTAACCCATTTGCTATCATAATCTTCAATACTTTCCAAAATATACCACTTCAGTTCACTGACCGCATGCCCCAATTCAAGGGAGTGCCTGGCTACAGATGTCTCAAAAAATTATTTTTACTTCCAATCTGACCTTCCTTATTTTGTTCTTTTCTACTCTTACAAAGTCTGATCTAAGATCTGTGTTTGTTCAACCTCACTTTTATTTATTTGACGTCTGTCTTACATAGACCTTACCACAGGGGCACTTGAACATGTAAACCACATTGGTGGTATTACATGTGATGAAATACATGCATTGAATAGGGTAACCTTTAGTAGGGTGCATGATAATGGGACCTTTAATAATGCTGGAAAAATTCTGGCATGCAGGGCATCCATAATTCCCTCTTTTTTGTGTCCTCAGAAAAGTTTGTTTAGAATTACGCAGTTTTAAATCTGAGTACACAATATAGCTCCGTATTGTTATACCTTTTTTATAAATAAATATTGGTCTCTCACTGAATAGATATACATATGTAAGATCATTCTGTATAATTCTCCATTATTTTAAAATGGCATTCTTGATTAGCCCAGCATGATCATCAAGAGTAGAAAGAGAATCTACACTATTTCTTTCAGCAATTTTATTCCAACCCGTTCTTCTGATAGTATCACAGGGTATATATCCAATTTCATTACCCTATCCACAAATTACAAAATAAAGGAGGAAGGTCAGATTAAAAATTAAACACTTTTTGAGACATCTGTAGCTAGGCACTTCCTTGAATTGGGGCATGTGGTCAGTGAAGTGGTGTATTTTGGAAAGTACTGAAGATTGTAATAACGAATGGGTTAATATTCACCTCTTACAAAGTATCTGGATCACACAATTGCAGTCACTGACCCTTTAAAGGAGTTGTCTCCCTACAGAGTTTCATAGGCTGCATGAATGAAATACTCTGTCACTTCCTGGTTCAGACTAACTGAAATTTGCATAAACTCCATGGTGAATCCAGCTCAGTTGCTAATTAGATCAGATTAGCTCAGAAGCTTCTGAAACTACTAACAGGACTTTTTATCTGATCCCTCAAACAAAAGCCGTAATGACAGTGCTGTTTACTTGAGATAAATCAAGCTTTTTACTGCCCAGCCACACAGACACTGCCTTGACCTGTGTGATGATGTCACTCACTGCTATCACATAGAACAAACAGCAGGGGGGGAGAATTGTTTACAGTTCTGTTATGAGGGAACTGAAACAGCCGGGAGGTCATAAATTCATTTTTATCCCCTTTAAAGGGAAAACAGAGGAACAAAGCAATATATTTGGAAAAGGGTCTTTATTTTGTGTTCGGTATAATTTGAAAGCTATTTTATTATTATTTTTTATTATTATTATTATTATTATTATTATTATTTTTAAATATTTTTTAAAAAGCGCCATTGTTCCAGGGCGCTGTACATTCGGGGGGGTTACTTACATTACATAATTTCAAACGAGTACAGTGATAAGGGATAATGACAATTTGGCACGACAGAGGAGAGAGGACCCTCCCCGCGGGGCTTAAAATTCTACAAGGAGGGGAAAGAGACAGGAGGTGAGGGGCAGACATGTCTGTGGAGGAAGTAGTGACAAGTTTAGTGAAGGTTATAGGCAAGCCTGGAAGAAATGGGTTTTCAGGTTGCTTTGAAGCTGGTGAAAGTGGAGGAGAGTCTGATGTGTTGGGGCGGGAAAGTTCCAGAGTGTGGGTGAAGCACGGGAGAAGTCTTGGAGACGGTTTGTGTGAGGAGTGATAAGGGGAGAGCAGAGGAGAAGGTCCTGTGAGGAGGGGGAGAGTGGTGGGGGGAGATATTTGGAAATTAGGGCAGAGATGTATGGAGGGGAAGGTCATGGAGAGAGCCTTGTAGGTCATGGTTAGTAGCTTGAAATAAAATTCGCTGGGCAAGGGGAAGCCAGTGAAGGGATTGGCAGAAGGGGAGAGGGCAGAGGAGTAGCGTGGAGAGAGGTGGATAAGACGGGCAGCAGAGTTAGGATGGATTGGAGAGGGCAAGGGTGCTAGCTGGGAGGCCATTTGAGAAGGATGTTGCAGTATCTAGGCGGGAGATACAAGGGCATGGACAGCATTTTTGTAGTGTCATACCCGGGGAAATTTGAGCGGATGCGAGAGATGTTTTTCAGGTGGAGGCGGCAGGCAGAGGTGAGGGTTTGGATGTGGGGTTTTGAAAGATAAAGCAGAGTCTAGGATTACCCCAAGACAGCGGACTTGTGGGACGGGTGAAAGTGTAGAGCCGTTGACTGCAATAGAGAGATCAGGGGCAGGGGTAGAGTTGGATGGTGGAAAGATGATGAGTTCTGTTCTTTGTAGCGAGGCAACCCCTTTAACCCTAGAACACATATTGGGGGCCTTTTAGGCCCCCATGCTTACATTTTTGCTATTATCTGCAAAATTACTTTAGTTAGAATTTTGAAACTCCAGGTATTCCTCAAGTATGTCATTGTTGATAATACCCAGTTGTTTATATAATTTTTTTTCATAGGCATTATGGTGTAACAATGCTTGTTTGGTGAAAACTACATCTGTACAAATTGGGGGCCTTTTAGGCCCCCACTGTTTTTATCATGTTCTCAGAAGTGTTTGTGTCTCAAGTTACTTTATTTGTACTCAGTAATGCTGGTGGAGTGGCCAGGGTGTGGATAATAACATGTGAGGATGTCATGTGATTTTTGGGGGGGAGTGATAAGACCCTGACAATCACCCCAGGTCCTCTTGAACACAGTAATGAGCTGTGTATATAGGTACTGAGGACAGTATACACTGTGAGCTAATTGCTGAAGGACCTGTGATAAGTAAGCTGTTGAGAGGAAATCTGTTTTTATTTTCTACATCTAGTCAGCAATGGCACAGTCTTCCCCCAAGGTCTGAATTGACCAAGAAGATTGAAGCGATTATGTTTCAAAGCGTGATGAAAGTGAACTATCTTTGTCTGATGAAGAATATCTGCCACCAGCTAATCAAACATTTCTCATCCATTGATTTTTCTGATGATGAAGAAGTAAATCTAGTGGATCCTCAAGAAGTGATAAGTAGAACATCCAAAACGAATGTTTTTTGGGACAGTAATCCTACATTAGTCGGACGACTCCAATACACAATATTGTGAGACTGCTCAAGGAGCTGTGGGAAGTCCCATTACTTTACCCCTAAAATTATTCTGTACTTATTTTTCGCCCAAAATTGCAGAAGAGGTCCTATTATGTTCAAATCTAGAAGGAAGACGTATCGCTTCTGCAAAAAATAAGTCCTGGGAAAAATATCTCAAAGAGGAACTTTATGCATATATTGGACTTTTCCGTGGCAGGAGTCAAAAATCGTATGATGGGCCCAAATACGAGAATTATTTCTGGACCCACTTTCTGATCCACATATAAGGCGACGATGTCGTGGGCAGATATGGGAAATTAGAAAATCATTCGCTTTGATGATAAGCTAACTCGTGCAGCGAGGTTTGAAACAGACAAATTAGCCCCTATCAGTATATCTGGAACATATTTATCAAAAATTGCACAAAACTTTACAAACCCAGTACTAATGTTCTGTAGATGAGCAACTTGTACCGTTCAGAGGGACGCTGCAAATTCATACAATACATGCCCAGCAAGCCAGGGCCCAAATACGGAATAAAAATCTTCTGGATGTGTGATTCTGAAATTATTAGGCATAAATCGCGTAATCTACTGTGGCAAAGAGGTTGGTGCACCCCGTACAGAAGGATCTGGGGTCTGAAATAGTCAAAACTCTTGCTGTTCCAATATTCAATTCAGGTAGAAACATCACCATGGACAATTATTTCACCAATGTTGAACTAGGCAATTTTCTGCTTGCAAAAGCTATTACACTTGTTTTGGTACTATAAAGCAAAACAGACGGAAATTCCAGCAGCACTCAAACACAATCGTCAGCGAGCACTTTATGAGAGTGTCTTTGGATTCAATAACAAAGCGACTTTGGTATCTTACAAGGCGAAGAAGGAGAAATCTGTAATTTTACTCAGTACCATGCATCACGATTGCAGTGTTGACAGCAAAAACCAAAAATTGAAACCAGAAAATCATCCTGCTTTACAATGCAACAAAAGGAGGTGTAGATAAAATGGATGAAGATGGTGGGAGAAAAATTTGTGTAAGAGGCAAACAAAACGATGGGCCTGTAGTACTATTTTCAAAAATGCTTGATGTAGCAGCCCTAAAATTTATTAATTATTTATACAGAAACTCATCCGGAATTTCATGCACAGAGGAAAAGGGCAGGGGACGCTTATTCTTGAAGGACCTTTGTCATGAAAATTGTAATGCCACACATGATAGAGCAAAGCGACTTGAAATGCTTGCCAAAGCAAACTAAAGAAGCAATGAAACGGTGTTTTGGGGTACAGTTTCAGATTAAATTTCCCGAGCCGGAGAACGAAAACGAAAGCGTTTCATGTGGCAAGAAACATAGAGAGGAAAACTGAGCGAAAATTGTTCCACTTGTAAGGAAACTGTTTGCAAAGAACAATCTTCTGAAAAAATAACATGTCAGAATTGTTTGGAAGACTAATATAACATAAAAAAAAGTTAGAATAAAAATGTAGCTGCAGCTAGTTTGCTATAGATTTCTATGCATTTTTGTGTTTTCATGTCTTTGCGTGAAATTTGGGAAAAAAAAGATTATAATTAAAGTGTTGTCCACTATTCATATTTTATTGAGCAATTTTGAAATAAACTTGTGAAAGTTATTTAAGTTTGTTTTCTACATTATGTGCATGGGGGCCTAAAATGCCCCCATGACGTTAATATGTATATTTTTAACGTCATGCATTCTAGGGTTAAGGCCTCAATGAGGAATGCAACTGGGGTGCCTTTCTGTTAATACGTTTGGAGCAGCCCTGGGCAACCAGATATATGTGCAGAGTGCGGCAGGGTTCCTGGTTTTCCTATATCAGTGCATATACAGCCATATGAATTGAGCCAGATTAGGCCTATTAATTGCCTAGTAAATAGGAATAGCAGAGAGGTAATGGATTGGATCGTGATTGCTAGCATATTGAGCACAGCTGTGGGACTCTGATTGACAACCTCGTCAGTTGACATGTGCACAGTTGCGAGTATTCGTTGTATGATCACCCTACCTGTCAAAGATGCACAGGATCTTTTAGTTCCGCTCCTTAAAAAACCTTCCGTTGGAGACATGATGTTACCTGAACTGAAGACATCTAAGTGCTGATGAAAACAATGTGTGGGACTCGTGGAAGCTACTAACCGCAGATTTTGCTATGTGTGTTGTTACACTAATAATGCTATACAGGTTTCACATATAGTAGGTGGTGCACTACATAATTCAATAATCTTTATAATTATTATTCAAAAATATAGTCTCACTTTTAAAGACATACATTACAAATTTTAAAAGAAGTAGAAAAATAGCTGCGGTATACTTATTTTAAATGTCCAACAAGGAGCCTCGGTTCATTTGTCTGCAGTCCATGAGGATAGCAGGGAGAAGCCTAACATTCAGCAGAAAGCACACCTGTGCTGTGAGGTTTCGAAGGTGTAACCCTTCTTTCTCATGCTATACATGTTACCATAATATGAACTATTAGGCCATGTTCACACGGCTTAAAATGGGCCGTATTTCGGTCTATAATTACGTGCCGAAGTGCGCAAATTACGGGCTGAAAACGGCCCATTCATTACGGTAATCCCCAGTTCTCATAGAGAACTATGGATTATGTCTCCCCTCGCTGCTCGGCGAATCCGCCGGGCGGGGATATAAGTGACATATGAATTATCAGTGGCGTATACGCGCCGCTGGTAATGCAAGTCAATGGGCCGGCGAAGTGCCGGCCCCCGGCTCACTCCCCCGCTCCCGCCCCGCCCCCGTCCACACGGCATAATTGCGGGGCGTAATTACGTCCCGCAGTTAAGCCGTGTGAACATAGCCTTATTATAAGTTCATGGAGCATTAAAAGCTTTTTGCACTTTGTGTCTTATAAATATATCTGGATGGGGTTGGGGCCCCTGGTTCGGTTGCAGATCTGCAGTGGAAAGCTATATACGAAGGTGTATTAATGTATTAAAATAATGATAAGCTGTCATTTCCCCCTGTTATGTCTTAATAGATCTTAATAGACATAATAGACATAAAATCAACATTTGTAGCAAAGTCCTGGATCTACTTTGAATTTTGGGATTAACATTTGTTAAATCTCAGAAAATGAAGCTGCATACTTGATAATATGGCTGGAAAGCTTTTTATTTTGTTCCATTTCGATTGTATATCTTTTCTTTTTACTGAGTTAAGTGGTTGCCATAATGTGTATTACAACAGTATTTAAGGGGCTAAACATTGTATGGAAGCTTATTCCAATCCTACCGCTGCACAACACAACTGGTGGTCTCAAGAACATGAAAATAAGAAATTCCACAAAATAACTCTTGAAAGGCATATCTGTTCTTTGAAACACATTCCCGGTATCCACTTCATGGAGCTAATTGAGAGAATGTTCAAAGCTGTAATCAAAGCAAAATGGAACTACTTAAAATAATCTAAAATTTAAAAAAATGAAGTTTCTTTAAAACTTTGTTTACTACTCAGTTCCATAAGTGTTACCCTCATAGTTTTCATTTTTTTTCAGTATGAATCCACAATATAAAGAAGAAGAAAAACAAGAGAGATAAAAAAAAGGAAAAAACATGGAATGGAACGGTGTGTTTGACTTGAACTCTATATGTGTGAGTCTTAACCATGATTATGCTATAGTAGTAGACTATATTTACCTGTTACCAGAACACTTTTATGTTTGCTTATTTCAAACAATCTGTTTCTCTGTAATCACTTAGTATGTGTGAGAAAAAAAAACTTTATTGAAATCTATTTTTTTCTTAGTTTTGATGTTCTTATACTTTAATATAAAAAGAATAATTGAGTTGTAGAAACAATTATTGCTTTTTATTTTACTGTCAACCGTGTTTCCAACAGCAACTACCTGAGAAATAAATGATATCCATGTAAATGTATTCAGATAATCTGCCCAATGTATTTTCAGGTGGTTTCATGCAATAAAGCATTTACTTTATTTATTTATTTATTTATTTATTTATTTATTTTACTAAATCAATAAGTACCTTTTAGGGCTTGTTCACACGCCGTTTTTATGATCCGTTTTACGGATCCGTTTTACGGATCCGCAAAACGGATCTAACAATTGTCAGTGTGATTAACATTAAGTTGAATGGCAAAAGCGCATCGCTGTTCCCACAGGAGATCAGCGATGCGCTTTTGAGGGCTCTCCTGCACTGCGCTTTTCGCATCCGCTTTAAGAATTGACATGTCAATTCTTATTGCGTTTTACGCAACTGAACGCCCATAGGAGATAATGGAGTCCGCTTTTGGCACTTGTCCAAAAGCGCTCCACACTCCTGGTACGTAACAGCTGCGCCTTGCATCCTCAAAGCGGATGCGAAAAGCGCACTGGAAGGCTGGACGGGATCGCTGGAGAGGCAGCAGGAGACGCAGGTGAGGCTCGGCGGCGGCAGCGGGAGCGGGAGCGCAGGTGAGGCTCTGCGCGGCGGCAAGCGGGAGCGCAGGTGAGGCTCGGCGGCGGCAGCGGGAGCGCAGGTGAGGCTCGGCGCGGCCAGGGGAGCGCAGGTGAGGCTCGGCGGCGGCAGCGGCAGCGCAGGTGAGGCTCCGGCGGCGCAGCAGCAGCGCAGGTGAGGCTCGGGCGGCGGCAGGGGAGCGCAGGTGGGCTCGGCGCGCGGCAGCGGGAGCGCAGGTGAGGGTCGGCGGCGGCAGCTGCAGCGCAGGTGAGGCTCGGCGGCGGCGGCAGCAGCGCAGGTGAGGCTCGCGGCGCGGCAGCGGCAGCGCAGGTGAGGCTCGGCGGCGGCAGCGGTGAGCGCAGGTGAGGCTCGGCGGCGGCAGCGGGAGGGCAGGTGAGGCTCGGCGGCGGCAGCGGGAGCGCAGGTGAGGCTCGGCGGCGGCAGCGCAGGTGAGGAGCGGCAGACATGATTTGATGGCGAGGGCTGGGGCAGACGTGGAGGAGGGATGGGGCAGACATGATTTGATGGCGAGGGCTGGGGCAGACGTGGAGGAGGGATGGGGCAGACATGATTTGATGGCGAGGGCTGGGGCAGACGTGGAGGAGGGATGGGGCAGACGTGGAGGAGGGATGGGGCAGACATGATTTGATGGCGAGGGATGGGGCTCACGTGGAGGAGGGATGGGGCAGACATGATTTGATGGCGAGGGCTGGGGGAGACGTGGAGGAGGGATGGGGCAGACGTGGAGGAGGGATGGGGCAGACGTGGAGGATGCATGGGGCAGACGTGGAGGATGCATGGGGCAGCCGTGGAGAGAGAGAGAGAGAGAGAGAGAGAGAGATCGCTCTGTGGAAAAACGCATCCGGAAGGCGGATGCTTAAAACGCAGGTGAAAAAGCATTGAAAATGGATCCAAATAAAGTATCCAATGCTGCGTTTTGCGGATCCGCTTCCCGGATGCGCTTTTCAAGTGCGAAAAACGGATCCGTAAAAAGGATCCAAAACGGCGTGTGAACAAGCCCTTAGGCTAAGTTCACACGGCTTATTCATGCCATAATTGTGGGACGGATTTCGGCGGGGTGGGGGGGTGAGGGGGCGGCAGCTCGCTGGTCCCATAGACATCCAATATCTACGGCGCATATCCCGCCGGGATAATGTTCATGTCACTTTCTCCCCGCTCACCGTATTCGGCAAGCGGGAAGGGGAGATGGAATCCACAGTTCTCATTGAGAACTGTGGATTACCGTAATACCTGGGAGGGATTTCAGCTGTAATGGAGCACAATACAGCGAGCAATACGGCTGTAATCCCTCCCAGAATCAGCCATGTGAACGACGCATTAAGGAGAAAGCACACATTTTGGTAGAGAGTAATTGAACATTAAGCGTGAGATATATGTACGGGGCTGCACCAGAAGTCTGGAATCTTTTCAGCCCAAAAACTGGCGCAGTCCTGGTTGCTAGATTTTTAATCAGGCGCACTCCAATATTAGGCACATTACAAAGCACCCGCGGCACTTTGCAATGTGCCTGAGATCGGGGAGGGTGTGTGGGGGAGGGGCGTGTAGGAGGCGTTTCACACTATGAATCTACACATTTATAATGGTTTATCGGTAAATCCAGGCACATTACTACTAGAACAGGTAGAGCACTTTAAAAGTGGTTTACCTGAGCCAGAATTGTTGCAAAGTAACTATAAAGCGTTAAATCTATGACCTGCAGTAGAACAGGTTAATAGATTCAGGTGCATTCCACGCTACTAATGCACGCAAAAAATGTTGCTTGGGCACCAAAAATCATATGTTATCCTAAATATCCACATACAGACCATCCTTCAAAACTTTTTTGTAAGAAAAAATTCTCAGTCAGACACATAGTAACAGCAATAAGCCTGAACATGATCTGCAAAATAATACTCCATGACTCTTGGACCCTATAATGAAACATTGTTTACCTAGCATCTCAGTATTCTTTTTTTATGTTCCCCCTCTGTGAACCATCCAGTCACCACTTCATGCAGGATCTGTACAGATACAGAAATCTCAAGAGAGATTAAAAGTATAAGACACACACCAATGTTATCCTAAAAAAAAATGGCTTAGGTTGACCCTTCCCATGAAATAAAGCTATGAGAGCACTCTATATCTATACATAAACTAAGCGTATCTACTATTAATTGTATCTCAATAAGTATTAATGCAATTAAGTCACTTAAGAAAAAAGACTTTAGCGGCTCCAAAGTCAGCTCATAATACAGTTGCCACCTTACATACTTTCGTAACCCATTGTTGTCAGGGCCTCTGGAGAATGTTCTGGAACAGTATTTTGGTTGGCTTGTCTGACCTTCTTTCTAGTTTTCACTACTTATTAAGCAGAATCATAAAAAGAACCCCCTGAGATGGTAGCATCTTAGTATGCTGAGCTCAAAAGGTTTAGGAGATTCTCTTAAAAAGTTGTACTTTATGCTTTCGAGATTTAGTCTAAGCTACTAAAATAAAAAAAATTAAAAGAAATAAAACAAAATATAGTATATTCTCCCAAAAAGCATGTTTCCAGTTAATTCCTTTACATATATTTTCAATTTAAATATTTTACAAAAATGTGTCAAGCTGCAAACAGTTTTGAATAGAAAATATTGATAGACACAAAGTTATGTTATCAAAATTTGTGACAAGCCTGTCATACACATTATTGTGTAGGCTGCTATACTAGTGATAATCAGTTTTGTAACCTTTGAGATGATGTATAAATGAAGTGTGCTTTTATGTACAAAAATTACTCCTGATTATGTATTTCAGATGGGTCTTATGTGATCTAAATGTGCATGTATCTGTAAATGTATTTCTTTTTATGTTTTTGCTGTATTTCATGTGGCAGTGTAGTAAATGTCAGAAGTATAACATATTTCATTAAAGGGGTTTTATTGTTTGAAGCTTTCACAGACTTGAGTCTCTTTATTCAGTAGGCATGCCCCTCCTGCCAGGAGGCGAGTCTCCCCTCACTGAAGAGTTTTCACACCATCATTCTGTACGTGCATTGGAACGGAAAGGATGTCACAGCTCTGCAGCCTCCTGCAGTGGTCAGTTCTCATCCCTGTAGAGTTATCAGCTCCAGGCTCCACAAGCTCCTTGTGACCAGAACCCCTGCATTGCTGTAAGCAGTGTTACATACAGCCTGAACTGATCAAACAAATGTGAGAAATGCACGCTGCTCCCCTCCCTCCCCCCTCTGTTATCAGGCAGGAGGTAGATCAGACTGTATAAGGCTGTGCTATATGGGGGGTGGATGGAGTGAGCAGTGTATAATGCTGTTATATGAGGTGAGCAGTTTATAAGGCTGTGTTATATAAGGAGAGAGTGAATCTAGTAGCTAGAGACTCAGTAATTGTCCAGATCCTTTACATAGAGCCATCACATAGAGAGGAGCTGAGACAGCCTTATTATATACACACATTCACGTCAGGCAGTTTGTTTCACTTTCAATTTTAACAGCTCAGAGGGGAGTAAGCACAGAGTGCCGACAGCCAATCACAGCACAGGGGGCATTTCCCATCCAGGGGGCATGTCCGAACAGGCTGTATGAAATGTCAGTCAGCTAATCACAGAAAAGGGGTGTGTCCTGCCCAGCTGCTTCATAAATAGGTATAGATGCACAGAGTAGCTCAAATCTGCTATACTAAGTGACTTTGGTAATGCAAGCAATTGCAAAAGTGATCATTTTTATTGTACCCATCATTAGAGATATGATCTTTTTAGCAAGAAAATCCCTTTAATCATTATTTTGCTGTCTTTAATGTCAGAGGAAAATTTTCCTTGACTGGAAAAATAAAACGTATATGTCAGTGAATTAATAAATAGCAAAGTGAATGCTTGAGGACTGGCAACAGTGTCGGTAAAAGTGGACTCATGATTGGGATAACAAGGATATTTTTTGATAACTGCACCCAGCGAAAATACCGGTGCACAACTGATGGGGTAAATAATTTTAAAGACATCCATTAATAAAGTAGAGAGAGCAACAATGACAGCAGTATCCTTCTGTTGTTCTTTTGATGTCTGCAGGGGTACACTGGTGAATCTGAAATTCCCTGCAGACCCGCTAGGTTTTAAGCTAAAACTAACAGGGCCTTATTTATGCAAACTGTCTACATGTAAGACTGTCCTTGTTGCCCATAGCAACCAATCACAGCTCAGCTTACATTTCAGAGCAGTAAAAGAAATGTAAGCTGAGCTCTGATTGGTTGCTGTGGGCAACAAGGACAGTCTTACTGGTAGACAGTTTTCATACATAAGGTCCATACTGTTTTTCTGGAACACTTGTCACTTGTACAATTTCCATTCCCAGACTATTATTTGTTCTTAGAATTTGGAATTCTGGAAAAATCCAATTAAATGAGATGCCTTTGGCTTTAAGATACATAACAAACATTCAACCCTATTTAAATCCCAGCTTCCCATTTATACAGTATCTCACAAAAGTGAGTTCACCCCTTACATTTGTGAAAATGAAGATATAACCCTTTGATACAATGTAAAGTAGTCACTGTACAGCTCTGGCAACAAAAGTGAATACACATTTAAATGAAAATGTTGTGCCTAATTTGCCATTTTCCTTCCACAGAGTCATGTGACTTGTTAACTTAACAAGTTCTCTGATGTGAATGGGGTGCAGGTGTGTTAAATCTGTTGTTATTGCTCTCACACACTTTCATACTGGTCACTGGAAGTTCATTATGGTACCTTATGGCAAAGAACTGTTTGAGTATCTAAAAAAAAATAATTCTTGCTCTACATAAAGATTGTCAACACCCTGAAACTAAGCTGCAGCATGATGGCTAAGAACATACAGGGGTTTAACAAGACAGGTTCCACTCAGAACAGGCTTCACCATGGTTGACCAAAGAGGTTGAGTGCACGTGCTCAGCATCGTATCCAGAGATTGTCTTTTCAAAATAGACATATGTGTGCTGATAGCATTGCTGCAGAGCAGGGCCGGGACGACGGGTAGGCCAAGGTAGGCGACCGCCTAGGGCGCCTACCTCAGCCTATCCCTAAGGGGCGCCGTCAGGGCCCCGACCCTCGCCGGGCTCCAGGCCGCTGCCATGGGCCTGAAGCGCCGGCGGTCTCTGTGACCGCTTCTGCGGAGCAGAGAGCGAGCGCTCCCTGCCCCGCAGACAGTGTCGGGCCCGCTCCCCGGAGGATCGCTGGATCCTCCGGTGAGCTGCAGGGCCGACACCGCGAGGCCGCCGGGTCCTCACATCGCTGAGGACCCGCCGCGGCCCCGTGCGCCTCAGCCGGCAGCGTCGCAATGACGTGATGTCATCGCGACGCTGCCTCTCCTCGGGCGCACAGCACGTCACAGGCCGTGCGCCCGAGGAGCTGCCGGAGGAGCGCGCGGCCTGAAGAGGACAGAGAAGGGAGCGGCGCCCGGGAATTGGGTAAGTATTAATGTTGTTGTTTTTAAGTGCCTGCCTGTGGCCCCCTATATTCTGCCTGTGGCCCCCTATATCCCGCCTGCGGCCCCTATAATGCCTGCCTGCGGCCCCCTATAATGCCTGCCTGGTGCCCCTATATGCCTGCCGGTGCCCCCATAAGCCTGCCTGAGCCCCCATACGCCTGCCTGAGCCCCCATACGCCTGTCTGTGGCCCCCGTACGCCTGTCTGTGGCCCCCGTACGCCTGCCTGTGGCCCCCATACGCCTGCCTGCCTGTGGTCCCCATACGCCTGCCTGTGGTCCCCGTACGCCTGCCTGAGCCCCCGTACGGCTGCCTGTGACCCCTATATGCCTGCCTGTGGCCCCCATACGCCTGCCTGAGCCCCCATACGCCTGCGTGTGGCCCCCATACGCCTACCCGTGGCCCCCATACGCCTACCTGTGGCCCCATACGCCTGCCTGAGCCCCCATACGCCTGCCTGAGATCCCATACGCCTGCCTGAGATCCCATACGCCTGCCTGTGGCCCCATACGCCTGCCTGTGGCCCCATACGCCTGCCTGTGGCCCCCATATGCCTGCCTGAGCCCCCATACGCCTGCCTGTGGCCCCCATACGCCTGCCTGTGCCCCTAGCTATATATTTGCCTGAGCCCCTAGCTATATACCTGCCTGTCTAAGGGGACAATATCTATATACCTGCCTGACTGAGAGGGCATATCTATATACCTGTCTGACTAAGGGGACTTATATACCTATAATTAAGGAGTTACTGGAAATGTGAGGATTCGAAGATATTTGTGTCCAAATCCTCAGGGACGAGTCTTGGCCGCGAGCAATTGGCATGAAGGTGTGAACCGGATGGAGAAGAAAAGGGAAAGTGAACGACGCTGATCAGAAAAGACTTCTCCGGTGAGTCACTAAATGTAACTGCAGTGTAATCACTTATATGTCTGCAGAGCCTACATACAACTAGTATCTACCACTATCTGGTCACTGTATGGCGGTGGTATATGTCTCTAGGTCCTGTGTACAGCTGATAGTCACATGTGGGGGTTGTGTTTGGTCAGGGTCTGGCAGGATTATTTGAGCCTTAAGTAGTAATAGTTTTGAGTCTTGGTTTTGTAGGAGTGTTTTTAGTAACAATCATTCGTCTGGTAGATTTGCTCCATGTATCGGTGGATTTTTTAGTGACTGTTATTTAGGGGTATTGCACTGTCATACGGAGGGGAGCGATTTTGAAAATGCAAATTTGTCAGGGCTGATTTTCATTGTGCAGTGGGAGATGGGCAGGAGCTATGTGGAATGTGCAGAAAATTAGTGACAGGACCTGGCGCATGGGTGAGAGGAATTAGTGTGGGGGGGGTATTTTTTTGAGAGCGAGGTGGGGGGGGGGGGGCACCATTGGCTGTACTCGCCTAGGGCACCAAAATGCCTTGTCCCGGCCCTGCTGCAGAGGATAAAGGGGGATCATACACTGCAGTCTGCATCAAGTTGGTCTGAAATACTGTCATTCCAGAAGGAAGCCTCTTCTAAAAATGCACAAGAAAGCCAAAAAAACAGTTTGATGAAGACAAGCAGACTAAGGCTGTGGATTACTGGAACCATGCCGTGTGGTCTGATGTGACCAAAGTAAAATTACTGGGTTCAGATGGTGTCAAGTGTGTGTGTCTTTACTAAAGTTAAGCATGGTGGTGGGAGCATCAATTTTTGGGGTTGCATGAGTGCTGCCAGCTTGGGGAGCTAGAGTTAATTGGGGGAACCATGAATGCCAACATATACTGTGACATAATATTGCAGACAATGATCTCCTCCCTTCAGAAACTGGTCTGCAGGACAGTATTCCAACATGATAACAAGGGTAAAGGTGCTGGACTGGCCAAGTATGTCTCCAGGCCTAAACCCTATTGAGCTTCTGTGGATTCCAGTGGCTGCAACCCGTGAAGCTAAAGTGAACACCATGCCCAAGAGCGTTAAGGCAGTGCTGGAAAATAATGGTAGGCACATAAAATATTGACACTTTGGGCACAATTTGTCCATTTTCACTTAGGAGTGTACACACTTTTGTTGCCAGCAGTTTAGACATTTATGGGTGTATGTTGAGTTATTCTGAGGACACACCAAATTTACAGTGTTATACAAGCTGACTACTTAACATTGTTTCAAAGTGTCATATCTTCAGTGTTGTCTCATTTAAAGAAATAATACAATATTTACAAAAATGTGAGGGGTGTACTCACTTTTGTGAGATACTATATATTATAGATTACTAGATCTGTATTATATAAATTATAAAGCAATCTTAACCCACATTTAAGTCCCAAAACATTCCTCGTTCAGCTTCCTTATCTGATGGATATAAAAGAAAAATCTATTAAGTGGCATAATACTTAATAACAGCAAACACCTTTATATATTTCTGGCAAGATAAAAACTACATCTAATCTGAAAATACTCTCACTGCCAAAAAGCGGTATAGTTATGGTAGGAAGCTAATTACAAACCTAAAACAGTGAAATGAGTTAAATCAATGAAAGGAAAATTCTGGTTTAAACCAGAGGAAGCTCTTGGTCCTGTCCCTTTAAGTTCTTTACTATAGATGTGCTCTTAATGACTTTGCTAGAACTTCACTAAGATTATGGGACTTGCTCAGTGCCTCCCTAAGTCCTCCTCCCTCACTTTTAATAAAACCTAATGACATTTAGGACAGTCTCTTAGTATAGACAATATATCTTAAGTATATTGGGGCTCTCTCCAATGGTCTTAAACTCCTTAAAGGGGTGTTATCGTTTCATTAAATGGTCTTCAGAATAAGGGGACAGTGAAAACAAGCAACTTTGCAATTGGATGTCATTAGCAAAGCTGCCTTGTTCTCACAGTGTCCCTTATCTTGTGTTTTTATTTACACTGATATCCAGTGTGGGTCTAATCCCTCCTGATCCCTCCTCCTTGCATTTCACTAGCTGAGAGCTCATTTGCATTCTGTACAGCCCCTGGGTCGATTCTCGGTCTGTACAGAATGACTCAGAGTTAGGGGCTGTAGCATTTTTCTGTCTCCAAACCTAGCAGAAACAGACTGCAGCAGATTGTACAATGAGAAAACATGACAGTTTTGACCCTGTGCCTAACTCTCCTGCATACAGGCAGATCTGTGACGTTCTTAGAAAGCTGTAATACATCTCCAGCTGTGAGAGGAGATCAGTGCTCAGATTAGATTGAATGCGCCTGTGGTATGTATACAGCTTTATTAAAATAAGACTGATAGGGAGAGACACAGTGATATGTGGACTAGAGGGGAGGGGGGGGGGGGAGTCTCAGGCCAGCAGTGAAGGGGGGATGATGTCATCCAGCTCGGAGGGGAAGAAACACCCCTGCATTCACAGAGTTGAGAAGCTCAGAGCAGTTTGAATGAGCCGAAGTAAGGAAGCGATACATCCCCTTTAACCTTCCAATTTTAAAGGTCAATGAAAATTTCTGGACACACCCCATTATCCTGCATTGGCTCCCACTTAATTTAAAAGTCTAGGTTACTTACAGCCATGATGCTTCCTAGCTGGAGAATATGGGGCCTTTCAATCACATATTCTACTTACAAGAAGAAACTCTATCACCATCTGGGAGTCTGAACTAAAAAAATGTCATGCATTAAAAAAGGCATGGACTTGTGAAACAGGGACAGAACATTACCACTCAAATGTGCAAAGACCAACAACTAAAGAGACCTCAGTTATAAGGAAATGTCAAAAGAATTAAACTTATTTAATCAGAAATCTAAGAAAAGACATGATCATTTTGAATAAGTATGTAGATGGTCCCTACAAAAATATGGTGAAAAGCAGTTTCATGCAAAAAGATTAGGAAGCACTCCTTCTATCTGGAGAAAAAAAAAGGTTCACTCTCCACAAATGACAAGCCTTCTTTACCATAAGAACTTTGAGTCGGTGAAATAGCCACCTAAGGAGATGATCACAGAAGAAACAGTTGAGAAAAGCTTAGATGATTACTTACAAAAGAATAAAATTAACACTTATGTAGACCTATAGAATTCTAGTTTAGAATGTTGATCCAGTCTGGTCACCACTTGGGATCAACAGAAAAATTTTCTCTATTGGGTCAGATTGGTTTATGCCTTTATGTGGATCAATACAGGAAAACAGATTTCTAACAATTCACCCCCCTATGAAGCAGTGTTAAGATACCAATGTCAGGTGTGGTGTGTGTATGTACCATCACAGGAGCTTTTGCAAAAGAAGACAGAGTTGTGACACGTGTACTGCAGTATTGCTGTGGTAGGGATCCAGCTATGTTCAGGCTATGAAGAGTTGGTCCAGCCAGAATGATTAAAATCTTTATCCTGAAAGAGAAAGAAGTGTCACGGTAGCCAGGGCTAGAAAGAGACCCACTGCATGAGTGATTCTCCCACAGATTGAAGTGTGAAGGATAGGGAGAGTTAGACCTGTCGGTAAATGAACCCTTCCTGTGCTGTACCAGTATGAAGAGTTGACCGATTGAAACATTCTATAAGCATTTGAGCCATGAATAAAGCTTTCAAGAAGTCTCTGGAGTGGATTCCTGCACCAGTGTACTACACTGCCCAGCAAAGCCACGCTGGTAGGCCTGGCATCCACACGTATACACCACACCACAGACTTGCCTGGAACTTCTATACTCACGAAAAGTTAAGGATTTTTGGCTTATGGGTGAAATTAATCGAGAACTTAGTGATATTTTACATTGCAATGTTGATTTTCTCATTTAACACAATTTAATTAAACAAAAGCCAACAAAAGTGGAGGGTATATACCATAAAAATGTCAATGTCTCATTAACATGTCATGTGACCTGGAGCATCAATTACAACATGACAATGACGTTGTGCTATTCACAAGTCGAGTTACTGACTGCTGAGGCATTGCATTTCATTCTTGAAGGTTGCCCGTAGGTCATTGAGGATCAGGTGTACAGTGTTACGAGCTTCTACACAGTGACTCAGTTGAATCCCCAGTTTTTTCTAGGGGGTTCAGGTCTGGAGGAAGTGCAGGCCACTCCATTTGAGGTACCCCAGTCTCCAACAGCTATTCCCTAATTATGCAACCTCGATGAGCTGGAGCATAGTCATCCATGAACATAAAATATACCCTGTGTTGGTCATGCAGAAGCACAATGACTGGATTAATGATTTTATTCAAGAGCTTTGTCGCTGTACCATTCACAAAGTGTTGGGCAATTCTATATTAACTACTAGACACACCTGTCCAAGTGTAATACTGCCACAACCAAGGGTTCGACAACAGTTGCTGATGCATGGTGCTCCTCTTGATGTCTTTTACATCGTTAGAGGCAATTATTTCTGCTCAGAGTCAATCGACTTTCATCACTGAACAGCACTGAGAAGCACTGATCCCTCATCCAGCATAGATGCTCCCTGGCTCATGTAAGACAATGATGACTGTGCCTGTTGGTGTGGTCAGATACCTTTGCCGGTCTGACATGACACTTGGTTGCCTCTCACTTCCTATAAAAGTGCCTGGAGCTATGTGGCAATCATCATCCAGTTCTGCAGGGCATTGTTTACAATGAGGCAGTCATCAAAGTGTGATGTAGCAAAGGGGTGTAAACTACTTTGCCTTTCTGTGACTTTTCCAGTGACTTTTCCACTCTCTCAGTATATCTGTTGAAACCTGCTGATGACACGCAGTGGCCACTTCCAATCTGGAAAAACAAACTACCGAGATAACGAATGCCTATGGGTGTAGATATAGTTAAAATATAACTTTTAATAATGTAGCAATAAAAATAATAAACCTGAGGCAAAATAGCGGAGAATTCGCCCCGAAAAGGGCGGCCCCGCACCTGAACACCCTACCTATATGTAATAAATATCCTAAATACTAAAGTAAATACTAAAGTGAATATAGGGACAACAAACACAAGACAAAAACATTACTATACAAAAGGAGTGACTAATACAACAAGGTAACAATACATATAGTAACAAACACTACCCCTACTGACAATACATACAAAGTAGTCCAACGCGGGTCTCCCACAAATAGTGTGGGGTCAGCAGGGAACATAATAGTATGTCAACCGATAATATGTGTAAGCTTTTTGATATATATATATATATATATATATATATATATATATATATCAAAAAGCTTACGTCCCTTTAAAATGATACCGCAGGTTGAGACAGGTACGAGGATCCTGTGATGTTAGAGAGGGTATTAGATATAGATGTTAGAGAGGGTGTTAAATATAATAGTGGCTACGGATGATAGCAAGTAGCTATGGGAAGAAAGGAGCAGCCCTGTATATATACCCACAGGAACATAAGATGTCAATGCTTACCACTCGTAGGGACGAGAGTAGCGTCCGGAAATTGCAACTGCGCCTGCGCAGCCCCCACACATGGAGAGCGAGAGCCGTTACCATAGTTATTACTACGCCGCTCACGTGGACGCGGGCAGCGTCCGGAACTTACATCTACACATGCACACTCTCACTGATGAGGAAGAGGCTGCAAATGCGCACGCGCATTCCCTGCATATAGGGAGCATAGGTAGTTGCCATGGCTATTAATACGTCACTAATACAACTAAAGGAGGTATGCGAAAAAGGCAACTGCCCATGCGCACTCACTGCTGGTAGGCAGTGTCAGTAGTTACTATGAATATTAGTGCGCTATAGAAACGTGAAAGCAGAGGGACACAGCCGCACAGGAGACAAGGCGAAATAGCGATAGTGGTGCGGATGTCAACACGCGCTATTAATACGTCACTAATACAACTAAAGGAGGTATGCGAAAAAGGCAACTGCCCATGCGCACTCACTGCTGGTAGGCAGTGTCAGTAGTTACTATGAATATTAGTGCGCTATAGAAACGTGAAAGCAGAGGGACACAGCCGCACAGGAGACAAGGCGAAATAGCGATAGCGGTGCGGATGTCAACACGCGCGCACAAACACAACTGTAGGCGCAAACTGCCGACGAAGCCGGCGCCAAACACAGACCAAGGCATAGCAAGAACAACCATGGCAACAAGATGTAAGGCAGAAGGAGATTATAAGCCGTCCCAAAATATATCCATAGAAATGGGTATATAATAGAATAAAGAAAAAAAGTAGTATATTCCACACATCCAACAGTAGCCAAAGATCAAATAATGGATAATACAAACGATACAAAATATAGATATAAAAAATAGATACAAGGATATATGTCATAGATTTTACTAAAATAATATAGAGGTGTTAAATAAATGGTGCAAGTGAGAAGGAGTCATTAAGTCCATGTGGGTAAAGGGTTTTCAGATAGAAGATCCAATGGGCTTCCCTTTGGAGCATCTTTCTATCAAAATCCCCCTTACGCTGAGAGGGGGTGACAACCTCAATGGCCGAAAAAGTGACAGATTGTGGATCATTAGTATGATACATATTCATATGTCGTGCGAGTGATGTATCGCGATGATGCCTGATGTCACCCAGATGTTCCAAGATTCTACGTCGAAACTCACGGGAGGTTTTACCAACATACATAGATGGGCACCCACAAGAGGCTTGATAGATCACCCCACGCGTTTTGCAATTGGCATAGCTCCTCATATAGAAAATTTTTCCAGTCTTAATGTTGGTAACTGTTTTAGAGACCAGAATAAACTTGCATGCCCTGCATGATCCACATCTATAAGTACCTGTCACTCGGTTCATGAGCCAGTTACCCGATGTAGAAGGGGCAGTACAATGGCTATGTACAAGGAAGTCACCCACGTTCTTTCCCCGTCTTAATGTAATGCGGGGGAAGGGATCAATAAATTCAGCTAGCTCCGGGTCCTGCTGTAATAGGGGCCAAAAATTGGTAATAATCCCCTTAACATGTTTAAACGCGTTATCAAAAGTTCCTACCACTCTTAGTTTACCATCTCTTTTACATTGTGATGTCTCTTTAGGGTGCAGTAGAGAGGTTCGATCAACACCCCGAGCCCATTGATATGCAGGAGTTAGAACCCTCCAATCTGAGAGCATCCTGCTTGAAGTTTTGCAATGGTGAGGTACTTTTGATGAATTGTAAGGTGTTGTCTTAGTCTCATGATGTCAAAATGTGAACAGCACGATGAGGAGGACCGTTTAAATCCCTATTCAAATTGATCTCCTAAATTTTTTGTGTGGTTCAGGCATCAAACACCTGTTATGAATTTTGCCATTAACCTCCTTGTTAGAGATCAGCAAGTTGTGCAAAAAGTATTAAGAAATTGAATAGTTGGATATGTGCCTTCTAAAGTTAAAAAAAAGTCTCATTTAGTGCATTAAAAAATATCAAAAAAAGTTATGTTAATCCTGATATTTCAACCAAAAAACAAATCTCTCTAACTTTTTGTGAGTAGTACAGCACATATTTTTAAATATTGCACTTGACCTTTGCAGACACATTTGTGTCTACATGCATGTGCACTTGCCTCCACACAAATCCTGTCATTTATTTATTAATATGCAAGATATTTTATAATATTTAGATATATTATTTTTGAAGATATGGTAATTATCAGTGTATTTATTGTATGCATTATACTTTATACAATCATTAGTCCTACTATGAAAATCTATGTATATTATCCACTAGCAGTGAACATATCCTGGTCCCACTTACCCAGTTTATGTTATTCTGGTTTTGTCATTATATTATAATATGTTGGAATAAGTTCATGTTTCATTGATAAAGATTATTAATTAAATTAAACCATCTTACTAAGAATCACATGATTCATTGATATTGACTAAGATCTTGGCACTGTTTTTTATTAGAAGCTTTATTTTTAATTGGTGCCAGGGCAGGACCTTGTGTACTTCTTTCTGTGAATAATTAATAGGTATTTACATCTCCATTCATCTAATCTTATTCCCTTGGTTGAACCTGATGGGCATATGTCTTTTTCAACTGCACTGACTATGTAACTATATCCTTTACTATCATGGAAGGTAGAGGCATGGACCGCACATCCTCCCACTATACGTTGATCTAATGCTTCTCAGCAACACTTTACAAAAACTAACAGGAGGTTCTTAGTATACTTTTTGATAAAAGAGTATAGGCCCACTTGCCACTTCACGGCAACCTCTATAAAGTGGGTCCCTATACTAATGGGGGTAGCACTGCAGCAAAAACCACACAGATGAGGGGCACAGCCCAGTGACCCAACAGCCCCACTGCTGCCAGACCTAGCCCCCTGGCTCTGGGCTGCACCACCACACTAACACAGCAGCCGTGGCCACCCTACAGCCCCGCCACCAAAAAAAGGAAAGGTTGACACAGCTTACCTCTCCTGGGCTTCCTGTAAGCAGACTGAAAGGAAAAAGGGCATTAACCCTTACACAGACTGATTCTAATTAAAACCACCTGGGCCAAATGGGGAGGAGTGCTGATCCTTGTGTGTAAAGAAATAGACGTATGTATACAAACATGGGAGGGAGAGGCATGGACCGCACATCCTCATACTATATGTTGATATAATGCTTCTCAGCAAAACTTTACAAAAATGAACAGGAGGTTCTTAGTATACTTTTTGATCAAACAGCATAGACCGCATTATATCCTTTACTATCATGTGTCATACTATGTCATACTAGATGAAAATGTACATAACAATGCCAGGGTGGTACTGGCCTCCAGTCAAATTGAAAAAAAATAAAAGATTGAAGACTGAAGGTGCAGAAGGCTCAAAATAATTTTCCATATACAATAGCAGCAACAAATTTTATTCCTCTATGAAGAACCCAACCAACTCCCCTTTCCCTTTCCCAACAGCTCATTGACTACAAATGGTTAAGTCCTCCATTTCATATGCAGGAACTTTCGGACTTCAGATTACAGATTTACCAAGTTTTTGATCTTCTCTAGAATTTTTACTTAAATATATGGTTTATCTGACATCACTTGATTGAGTCAGATTGCCAAGAGAGGACCAGTTTTACCTGTAACCTTCCCATTTTTTACTCTTTTGCTCTTTTTCATTTATATACTATCTTCTCCCTCACTCACTACTACATTGTCCTTATTGCTTTGATTAAATCTACAATTGGTTTACTAGTATCTGGACATAAATATGTAAGGTGCCAGAGGCAGGGGCACCATGTATGCTGGTGTGTGGTGTGATGGTAACGTGGGTCTACCAGTGGTGTACTGGGATAAAAATCCCAGCAGCTTGGGATCTTGGCAGGCTTTACTCATGGTACTTCTCTTAAGGGCATCCAGTTAAAATACAGACAGATCATCACAATACAAGGAGGATACACTTCCCTTCACTTTATCACTGCTTCTGCAGGACCTGCAACACAGCCAAGCTGGGATTGCCTGCCCACGCTCCTCAGATTATCTTTCAGGCCCAGCAGTGAGGAGTTTACCTAGTTCAGTAAACTAGGCGTATAGACTTCCTGTTCCCCTTGGAAGTGTGGACCAGGCAACTAGCTATATAGGGCCAACAGTGAACAGTGGGTGAATTCAAATAACACAAAAGGGAAAACGTAATTGCTAGTAAATAAATAAATATATATATATATATATATATATATATATATATATATATATAGTATATATATATATATAATATATATATATATATATATATATATATATATATATATATATATATATGTATATATATATATATATATATATATATATATTAGCTCAGCTTCCAATCGACTTCAGTTATTAGCCAGGAAAGAGATGTATTGGATCTTTAAACTAAACATGCATATTATATATATGTATATATATATATATATATATATATATATATATATATATATATATATATATTATATTTATATATATATATATATATATATATATATATATATATATATGTGCATGCTTTAAACTAAACATATATTAGTTTGAAGAGCCAATACAGCTCTCTCCTGGCTAATAACTGAAGTCGATTTGAAGCTGAAGGGGAATCTTACTCAAAGGATTGTATTGAGATTTTATGTTCTTCCCCTATGTGTTTTGCAGCAAAATGTCTGGGTATACTATGAATATGTTTTCCATGTTTGACATTGAACCGGTTATTATTTATTCTTTTTAGAGCGTTTTGTAGTGGTTCTTTCTATATAGGGTATGTTCACACGACTTATTTTGGTGCGCACTTCACCACGTATTTCGCTGCATATTGCAAGGTATACGCGGCGAAATGCGTGCCACAATTACGGTAATCCATAGCTCTCATAGAGATCGGATTATGCCAGCGCCCCCGTGCTTTGGAAAGACGCGCTTATCAGAGCGTGCTTCCAAAGCACCCGGTGTGTTGCAGCGCATACTATACGCGCCGCAATACACCGTGTGAACATAGCCATATTGGATCTAGAGATGGGCGAATCGATTCTAACGAAGTGGAATTTGTTTACAATTTCAGGAAAACTTCGATTCTGAAAAAAGCGAATGTGGGGTGATTCGCAGGAAAAAAGGTGCTTTTGATTGAAAAAGGCTGCGAGCACAGGGCGTTACTTTGGGCAAAGAACTCTGGGAGGAAGAAGGGCTAGCCTGATGAATTGCAGAAATGAAGCCAATCAAAAAGGCGGGTTTCTGTGACTACCGCACTATAAAGCGGCTCGGACGGGGCCGCCGGGGGGACCGGGGGAAAACCCCCCGGGTGGGCCCCGACCGTGCGGGCCCCGGGGCCCCAGTGCCGCCTCCCCGGGGCCCGTCCGGCATCCGGTCCTGAACACCCGGCCCCGCGTCCCAAGCGCCAGAAAACCGGCCCGGGGGGGTTGGGGGGAAAAATTGTCCCCGGCCCCCCGGGGGCTGCGGGGGTGTCAGCGGAGACGCGCCACTAGCGCCATCCGTGATCTCCCGGCAGGCAAACGCATTAGGCCCTTCAGCCTGCCGGGGGCTGGCCCCTATGGGGACGTGGCGCGCGGTGATGTCCCTTAAACCGCCCCCCCTATGCGGGAGGGGTACGGAGGGGGCGGCAGCCGGAGGGGCCCGGGGGGATGTCCGGGAGGGGGGGAGCAGGAAATGATTTTTTTTTTTTTTGGTTTTTTTTTTTTTAAACTACCTACAGGGGGGCTTGGCTACTATGGGGGGACCTGGCTAAGGGGGGCTCTGGCTACTATGGGGGGACACTGGCTGGGGGGGGCCCTGGCTACTAGGGGGGATGGTTAAGGGGGGCCCTGGTACTATGGGGGGGGGACACGGGCAAAGGGGGGGCCCCTGGTTTAAAGGGGGGGGGGAACGGGCAAGGGGGGGCCCCTGGCTATTTGGGGGGGAACTGGCAAGGGGGGGCCCTGGCAAATTATGGGGGGACACGGGTAAGGGGGGGCCCCTGGCTACTATGGGGGGGACACTGGTGGGGGGGGGGGCTCTGGCAAATATGGGGGGGACACTGGCTAAGGGGGGCTCGGGCTCTATGGGGGGGGACATGGCTAAGTGGGGTCTGGCTAAATGGGGGGGGGGGGAACGGCAAAGGGGGGGCCCCTGGCTACTATGTGGGGGACACGGGTAAGGGGGGTTGGTACTAGGGGGGGGGACAATGGCTAAGGGGGTCTGGCTACTATGGGGGTGACATGGCTAAGGGGGGCTCTGGTACTAGGGGGGGGGGCCCACTGGCTAGGGGGCCTGGCTACATGGGGGGGACACGGGCTAAGGGGGCCCTGGTAATGGGGGGGAAAGGCTAGGGGGGCCTGGCTGCTATGGGGGGACTGGCTAAGGGGGGCCCTGGATGCTAAGGGGGGGCCCGGGCCCCTATTTTTGGGGGGGGGACAATGGAAGGGGGGGGGCCTGGCTACTAGGGGGGGGACACTGGCTAAGGGGGGCCGGGCTATTAGGGGGGACACTGGCTAAGGGGGGCCTTGGCTGCTATGGGCGGGACACTGGCTAAGGGGGGCCCAGGCTATTTGGGGGGGCACTGGCAAGGGGGGGGGCTCTGGCTATGGGGGGACACTGGCTAAGGGGGGGGGTTCTGGCTACTGGGGACACGGCTAAGGGGGGCCCCTGGCTATGGGGGGGGGGGAACGCGGTAAGGGGGGCACTGGAAAGGGGGGGGGCCTCGGCTATTGGGGGGACACGGGCACGGGGGGGGGTCTGGTACTAGGGGGGGACACTGGCTAAGGGGGGGGGACTGGCTACAAAGGGGGGGGCTCTGGCTACTAGGGGGGGGTCGGCTACTAGGGGGGGACACACTGGGGGGGTTTGACTACAAGGGGGGGCCCTGACTACAAGGGGGGGGGGTGGCTACTGGGGGGGCCCCGGCTACAAGAGGGGCCGGGCATAGGGGGGGCCCTGGCCCTTTGGGGGGGGGGGCCCCTGGCTACCACAGGGGGCCCGGGCCCACCTCAGGGGGGGCCCGGAACCTACAAAGGGGGCCCTGGCTCCCTCATGGGGCCCCCCTGGTTTCCTACAGGGGGGGCCCTGGCTACCTACAGGGGGGCCCTGATACAAGGGGGGGCCCCTGGCTACCTAAGGGGGGTTCTGGCAATCTAAGGGGGCCCCTGACTACCTAAGGGGGGCCCGACTACCTACTAGGGGCCCCAGCTCCCCTTAGGGGGGCCCTGCTGCAAGGGGGCCCGGGACTCCTACAGGGGGCCCCGACTACAAGGGGGGTTTCGGCTACCTACGGGGGGCCCTGATACAAGGGGGTTCGGGTACCTACAGGGGCCGCTACAAGGGGGGTTATGGCTACCTAGGGGGGGCCCTGACTAAAAGGGGGGGGCCCTGGCTGCCAAAAACAAAAGGGGGCTCTGACTCCCACAATAGCAAAAGGGGGGGCCCTGACTTCCCCCAACTCCCAAAAGGAGGCCCCTAACTTCCCTGTAGACTACCTAAAGGGGGACCCCTAACTGTTGATACTACCTAAAGGAGCCCCTAACGTTGTATAGTACCTAAAGGAAACCCCCTAACTCCTGTTTTACCTAAAGGGGGGCCCCCCTAATGCTTGAAGCCTATTTAAAGGGGCCCTAATCCCTAAGTTACCTTATGGGGAAAACCCTACCTACAGCCAAACAAAAATTAGGACCGCCAACACCTCCCTAAAAGCCAATTAACGGGGGGCCCCCAATAACGACCCTATCAACTTGCAAAAACGGGCCTGCTTTATTTTACCTGGGGGCATTTACCTACCCCCCTGTGGCAGGAAAACCCACCAACCAAACCTGGGGGGGCCTAGAAATTTATCCAGCGGGGGTCTACCTCCAAATAGGGCCTATCTATTTCCCTTTGGGGCCTCTCCCCCCCCTCCAAACCCTTAGGAACAGGTTTACCCGCTCTCTCACTCCTGGGTAGTTTGTCAGAGGTGGGAAAAGGTAAAGAAATGCGGGAAAATTGAGGATTCTAAAATATTTTTGTGTAATTTCTGCAGGGGTGATTGTGGCCGGAAAGTCATATGGCGGTTGGGGAAAAAGATGAGAAGAAAAGGGAATCGGGAAAGACCATGAGAGAAGAGAACGACTAGACGCTCTGGTTTTGTCCCCGAATCAAGGGTTTTTTTTTATATTGTAATTTGATGGTGACCTAAGCAGGGGGTCTGACCCCATGTGGGCTCTTATGGGGGGGTGTTGTAGGTTAAACCTGGCTGGGTCTGACCCTAGGTGGTCTCTATATGGCGGTGTTGTAGGTTATCCTGAGCTGGTGTCTGACCATATGTTTTTTCTCTATATTGGGGGGGGTTTTTAGATTTTTACCCGAGCTGGTGTCTGACCTTATGGGTCCTATATGGTGGTGTTGTAGGGTTTTACCGGGCTGGTTTTTTCCACTTGTGGTCTCTATATGGCGGTGTTGTAGGTTATACCCGGTGGTTCTGACCTGTGGTTTTTATGGCAGTGTTGTGGTTATACCTGAGCTGGTGTCTGACTACTATGTGGTTTTATAATTTGTAAGTTATATTGGCGGGGTAAGGGCAGACACATGTGTCCTGATTGTAAAAGTGGGGAAAAACCTGCCTGTGATTGGGTTTACACTTTTACTTTCTTGCTGGGGGTTTATTTTTTAAAGGGGGTGAGGGTGCGTGACAAGGGGGAAAAGTGGCGGGGGGTATTGTTGGGGTGGAGGAGGATATTGTTGTGGGTGGTGGGGGAATGGATGGAGCTCTTATCTGTGCTATGATATGTTAACTGAAAAAATGTGTAACTAATTGTATAACAAACAGTTCTGTTTTGGCACATTATTATGTGGTAAAATGGGCGCATTTTGTTGAGGGCCGGGAATATTTTTTAAAGTACATGGGTGGGCCCCCGAGATCATTTCCCCGGGGGCCCCAGACCCCCCCGTCCACACTGATAAAAAGTCCGGGGGCGACGCTGGGAGCCATACCGCTCTCACTGTACTGAGAGGGAAGGGCGGCCGTGGCTGCTTTTTTGATAGTGTTTCTAAGAACCATTTTTTTTACAGCAATTTTTTTTGGGTGGTGTCAAGCTTGTCTCAGAACGCTTCCTCTTACGTTCTAAATTACTTTGTGGGGGATTGGAGTTGAAGTCCGTGTGCGTCCTGCAGCTGCATATACATTTTAATGTATCTGCTCAAAGACATTGAATATCCAAGGGTTATCTAAGCCTGTTCCTGTTGTTTCTTTAAAAAAAAACAGCGTTTTTACAATCCAAATACCACTTAATTTTTGTTTGCTCATTTCTTTTGCGCAATCCAGGGGTCAATTAAGCGTTGTTCTGCTGTTGTGGTCACTAAAAGAAACATTCTTTTTCACCGCCAAAAAATAAATTTTGCCTGTAGCATAATTCATAACTAGTGTTGAGCGATTTTTATTGACAAAGTTGAAATCAGCAAGGTTTTTATGGTGATCGAAATTTTCAGATCATGCGATAATTAAGGATAAAATCTGTGCATCATCTATTAAGATCGCGCCATTTTCGGCGCTTCCTGTAATTTTGGCGGCCAGCAAATCAGATTACAGAATAGAGCAGGGTGAGATGTGTGTGCGACGTCATGACTGGGATGTGTATGGTTGCGATTGGCTGGAAAAATCACATTGATCTCGTTTTACATAGAACAGCGTTTCCTGTTCACTCAGTGGTCTCTCAGCGTCCATGGGAATGGCGTCCCCCGCTTGCCTGTGGCCAAAACACCCCGGGGAAATTAATCTTTTTCTGCACGAGAAACCTCTATATTAGCTGTGTTCCTTCCAATTTATTTTATTAAAATTTGAAGATTTTATTAGTTAGCTAGAGAATTTTAAAAGCACTTTACCCTGTAAAGTCACGGAGGGAGCGGGGGGGGGGGCGGGGGGGGGAACACAGACAAGCCCCTTAAAGATTACGGATAAAGTTCCCCAAAAGACTTGTGTAGACATTGCACTGAAAATATCTTTTTATTAACATTGCTATTGAAATTTTTCCCTGGTATTGGCAGCCTGAATTATTTTGGGGGGCACATCTTTTCTGAAACGCAGGTCTCTTTGCAAAACTCCACTTTTTTTTATCAGTATCATTTCAGATAGGTGTTTTTTTTTCAATTTACCCTTTCCCCCCCTTTTGTTGATATTCCCCCTTGCAGTTAAATGAAACCCAGCAATCTTTTTGTCAGCACGGGTGTTTTGTTGCCAAAAATACCGTTTTTTTATATCGAAAACATAACGAACGTTTTTTTTTGCTTTTCGCCCCCAGCTTTGTTCATTACGCACATCCACGAAATTTTTAAAACAGAAATTCTATAGTCACCACGGGTGAATTAAAAAGGTGCAAAAAATACCGGTATTATACGAAAACAAAACAGATCGTGTTTTTGACTTTTGCGCCCCAACTTTTTTTCATTGACGCAGCATCCACTTTAAAATCTTAAAACAGCAATTTTTACCCAGGTGATTGAAAGGTGAAAAAAATCCGTGTATTATAAAAAACTACAGATACGTGTTTTTTGACTTTTGCGCCCCCGCTTTTTTTCTTTGACGCACAATCCACGTAAATCTTTAAAACAGAAATTTCTTAGTCACCAAGGTAAATTTTAAAGTGAAAAAAATACTGTTTTTATACAAAAACAAACAGTTACGTGTTTTTTTTTTACTTTTGCCCAGTCCAGATTTGTTGATAGACACCTTGCATTTTAAAATTGAATCCCGCAATTTTTTTTTTGATTTGAGGGATTTGAGAAAAACTGTGATTTGCCGATTTTTTAAAAAGAGACTTTCAAACTATTCCCTACCTTCTCAAAATTTTTTTATTCTGAAATGGAGCGAAATGCAGGGGGTAAGCGAGCAAAGAGGGGGGGAGGAATGGAGGTAAAGGTTACGAGAGAAGGTGCCCCTTTCCCTGCGGCGACAACACGCTGCCAGCGGATGTCAGTTGCAGGGCCGCAGGCCGGCATCGCTGGGTCAGGGGCCCGGGAAACTAAGTAACGAACATCGTCGCCAATCTGTCCCCTTTATGGTTAATGCAACCCGCTCTAGCAGTTTTTACCCCCTCTCCTCCCATCACGGCCACAAAAGTCGTCTCAGCATCATCAGCATTGTCCAACATGAAACAGCCAAATGTCAACTCGGTACCCACCACTGTGGGTAAACCATTGTCTGAAAAACCTCTTTTATGACAAATGCGGGGTTGGGGTCAGAAGGCATGTTAAAAGATCAAAAGGGGGTTTTTTCTGCTCTGCCCCAGTTTTTCTGTGCCCCAGAGGGGGTGAAGGAAGCCCGGGCAAACCAAAAAACCCCGGGGGGGTCGGCAACCCTTCAGTGCCCCCGCTTGTAGCCACAGCTTCTGGATGCAGAAAGTCAGGGATCAAGTTCCTGTGTTGATATGTGATATGATGACATTGCGGATCCATCCTGGGCTTTTCAGCAGAATTTGCTTGGAGCGCTTCACAGTGGAAGGGGGGGAAACGTGGGGTAGCGTCAATACGGGGCCCCCCACAAAAAGGGAGAGGGGGGTCCAGGGAAATCCGCTATATGTTCCCGCCCCCACGGTCAGCGAAACCCCGCTCCTCGGTTATCGCCGTCCCAAAAAGGTCCCGGGCCTTAAACCTGGGCCTTCTTTTAGCAAGCCCCTGATTCACCCCGCGTGTATATGCCCCTTTTTCCGTAACGCATAATAGAGGCAAGAACCTTAAATGGTTAACCCCCACCAAATGTCAGTCACATGTTCGAAAGCATGAGTTGAAATGGAGGGGGAAAACTTGGCCAAAAAAGGCCCGACCCCCGCCGGGGCCCCACCACTGTCACACCCCCTGTCTCCGTCTCCCCTCCTCCGCCCCCAAATCGTTCCTCGCGCCCCATGTCTTCAGGGTCATGATCAGGGGTCACCTCCGCTTCAGCCTCCCCCGTCGCCCGGTATCACCACACCCCAAGACCATCCTTCCCTTTCTCCTTCCGCCAGTTTTTCGACCTGCACGCCGTACAGCGGCCCGTCTAGCGCCAACCTTTTTTCTTCCAGGTTTGGGAGGAAGAAACACTTTAACCCAAACCCCCCAAAACCCAAAAAAGCCGAGTGTCGGCATTGCCAGGCTTCGGGGCCTTGGAAAAAATGTTGATTTTCCGTCTGGTGGACACAGAGGGGTTTCCCCGCCCGTCATGGCCCTTGCCTCCCCCAATATCAGATGCCCGGCAGGCATTTTCTTTTCCCCGAAAAAACCGTCCCCCGCCCTGGCCCAGGGCCCCGTTTTCATCTAAAATTTCAAAACGCATTTTCTGCCCTCTGTGTCCGGGGAAAAATTCAACTCCCACCCCACACATGGATAAATAAGCACGGGGCCCAAAAAGGGAGTTATCTCTGTGAAAAAGCTCCCCTGGGTGAGCTGGGTGGATGTCTCTGGGGGGTGATGGTTTTGGGTCTCCCGGGGTCGGTCGGCCCCGTCCTCCTTAAAACCCCCAGGGAAAAGGGGGGATCTTTCCCCCCGGTCCTTGGTGGGATCACGTGCCCAAAAAGACACCAGGCCCCCGGGTTGAAAAAAATTTTAAACGTCTTGGAGCCGTCCACAAAACCTGGGGGCAGGAAACTGGGGGGCGGCTCTCCGCAACCCAGTTCCCCAGCGCTGGCTGGGGTGACAAAAAAACCTTTTTGCCCGGCAAGGGGGGGTGGGGGGGGGCGATAACCCGGGCCGGAAAATTTTCTGGGCCCCCTTAAAATTTGGGAGGCTTTGGGCCATCCCCTTTTCCCCGGCACATGGGCATTTAAAAACCCTTTTCGTCCAGAAAATTTTCTTAAAAAGATTTCCCCCCGGGTTTTGGACTGCCTGTGAGGAAGGCTCGAGGTCCCCAGTCACACTTCCGCCGTTTTGACCCTGCGTTTTCTGCGTCAGCTCGGCCTCCCCGTCAACCGTCTCAAATTGTTGACGTTTTTGGGAAAAAGGGTGGAATTTTTCCCCCCTCCAAAATTTCCCAGCGATTGGGGGGGAGGGAAGAAAACATGCCCTTTCGCGTAACGGGGGAAGTGGACCCCATGGCCTGACAAGCAAACGGTTTGGGGCCCCAGGGTGTTAAGCCCCCGAGAGTGAGGCAGGTGGAAAGAGCTTCTGCACCATCCTTGCCAGTTTTGAAGAAGCCACCAAAATGGTCAGTGCGGACTGATGCCCTTGTCAGTCATGAGCTTTGTGGTTGATCTTAGTTCTGAACTATCGATGGACACACAGGTCCCGCCAGCGACGGAGGATGAGACGGACACAGATTCAGAACACGGAGCCTTCTCTCCGTCAAATCCACAAGCCTGACAGTTCTCAATTTTATCGGTCCTTCAATAGAACCAACACACACCCCCAGGGATCAGGGTCCAGAGCTATTGCAAGGCGGCACACTCAGCTCTCAGGTGCATCATCTAGGCAAGTCCATGTGCTGTGGTTGAAGCCTGTGGCCTGAGAAGCGGAGGAGGAGGAGGAGGTATTCCAAGACACCACGTCCCTAGCCTTGGAAAGAGTTTGGCGGGAAATTTGAGAGTGCAGATGAGGAAGATGAGTTTGCTAGTGCCCCTCAACCCAGAGGCTTGGTAACTCAGATGGCCACATCACTCACATGAGTGATTGTGATCTCCATTTTCCTCCAACATGATCCTCCGCATTAGGCATCAATATGAACAACAGTTACTGGGTGGCCACCCTTCCTGGATTCCCCCGGAACAAAACAAACCACAGCACTTTCCTTCCACCCACCCAAATAGAGAGTAAAAAGCAGAGAATGTGAGACCTTGCTGATTGATCAACTGGAGACATCTGTTGCGTCTGCTTCACGTTCTTCAAATGTCAACGGTGGAACAATGCCACGACGTTGAAAGCAAGTAGAGTGCCAAGTAGCCGAAGCGGCAGCAGCTAGCAGCAGGCAAGGTGCAGAAGCCAAATCGGTGACCCTCCTGGCAATCATTATTGTACCACTCACCAACGCATGCAATGCAGTCACGACATCCTACACCCAGAGACCAGCTTAAGATCATGGTGCAATGACTACTGCGTCTCAACACCGATGTTTTGTATGTGTTCCGGACCCAATAGACTTCTGGGTATCCAAAATGGACTGAAATGGCCCGAGCCTGGCTCGCCACGCCATAGAGGTTTTTGTCTCTGCCCAGTCAGCGCGACATATCTGACGGACCTTCAGCACAGTCCGGAGAGTCATTACAGAAAAACGCATCCGCTTTCACAGATAAAGTGTATCATTTTGACTTTCATCAAAGATGAATCAGGCATGGATCTCTGATGATGTTGTGGCCCCAATTGCCGAGGTCACCGATTAGATGCTGGTCTACTTCACATTCTCTCCAAACAGAAATGGTCCACTTGAAAAACTTATTTTTAAAATGTCATTCCTTAGTGCAATTTTATTCTCAATCCACAGTTCATTTTGCTGGTTTGCTGTGAGAAGACTTTAAAAGACACAAGTTTCATACAAAACAATATTCCTTTTAGTCACTTCATCGTTAGAATTTTTTACATTGTCCATGGTTTTTGGGGTCATGTTGCCTCACAAATTTTAACAGTGGCTGAGAATTCCTTATTTATAATTTTTAGGGTCATGTTGCCTGTGAGATACAGCAATAATCATGTCCCTTTGGACAAAATGTGGCTTCTAAGTGGCATTTCTCCTTCACAATTTTAAACAGTGGCTGAGAAGATCATATTTATAATTTTTATGGGGTCATGTTTGCTTTAATACAGCAATAATCATGGTCCCTATGGAACAGAAAACGTGGGCTTCTAAGGACATTTCTCCTTCACCAATTTTAACAGTGGCTGAGAATCATTTTTATAAGTTTTTGGGGTCATCAGCTTTGAAATGCAGCAATACTACAGGTCCTATTCTAAAAAATGTTGTTTCTAATAGACATTTGTTCTTCAACAATTGTGTCAAAAGCTGGCCTCATGGGTCATGTTTTTGAAATTTTGTGGGAATTTTTGCTGTGACATGCAGCTATACTACAGGTCCTATCTAAAAATGTTGTATCTAACCCGACATTTGTTACTTCACAATTGTCCAAAGTGGCTCAAGGGTCCCATGCTTTGTATTTTTTGGAGGCATTTTGCTGTGTGACAGCAGATATACTACAGGTCCTATTCAAAAAAGTTGTATCTTACAGACATTTGGTTCTTCACAATGTCAAGAGTGGCTCAAGGTTATGGTGCTGTCAGAAACAGGAAAAGTAGGACACTGTGTTAATGGACTCATATTGCAAATGACTTTTTTTTGTGTCAAGATCTATAACATAGCAATCATCCCTTAATTGAGACAACCCATTTAAAACAATTAAAAAAGAGAAACAAAGACATGGTTGAATTCACCGATTTTAAAATGTGTTTATCTAGAATTTAAAGGAACTAAAAAAACTTTGCATGTACAAAAATAGCTTTGTTTAAAAAAATTACCCTCCTGAATTGAACAAGGAGGAACATGAAAACTTGACCAGATGAGGTTATTCAAGAAATGAGTATAGGAGCACGGACACGAGAACAAAGTACAGAGACCATTTCCTCAGACTTTTGAGTAATATGAGAAAAAGAATGCCAAATAAAGGGCACCTGGTTAACAGGAGCGTATAACCACCATTATTTCCAGTGAAGCTCATTGTGCCACACTCATACGGAGGTGTCAAGCTCTACCCAGGTATTGTCTGTGTACTGAGGAAGGCTGGAGATTCTCACACTTCGCTTCCGCACTCTGCTTCAGCACGACAGTTATCGTTGGCTGCGCTCATCATGGCATTTTTAACCTGCGTGTGTAATAGATGACGGACGCCATCCTGGGCTCTCACCGCACCACTGTAACTCGGCCTGGGGTCATGCTTGTGGCACAGGACAGGTATAGTCAATGTCCAGTTCAACTATAATGGTGGTTGAAAGACTCCTTTTCCAGCACATTTTAAATCTGTGGGTTATTGCAGGTTTGGTCTCATGGCTGTGGCCCATGACAGGAATAGGTCAATGTCCAGTGAAACTAAAATGGTGGTTGAAAGACTCCTTTTTCGCAATTTTTAATGTGGGGGACATGCATGTTTGGAGGCTCATGTGTGTGCCCAGACAGGTTAATAGTCAATGTCTCAGTGAAACTAAAATGGTGGTGAAAAGAACTCCTTTTTCCACTCTTTTTTAAATTGGGGAGTCATGCAAGGTTTGGGGCTCATGCTGTGGCCCAGGACATGTTATAGTCAATGTCCAGTGAACTAAAATGGTGGGTTGAAAGACTCCTTTTTCCAGCATTTATTTCTTTTATGTGGGTGTCATGCAGGTTTGGGGCACATGCTGTTGCCCATGACAGGTATAGTCAATGTCCAGTGTAAACTAAAATGTTGGTTGAAAGACTCCTTTTTTCCGGGCAACTTTTTTTAATGGTGGGGTCATGCAGTTTGGGGGCTCATGCCTGTGGCCCCAGGACAGGTATTCCACTGTCCATTGAAACAAAATGGTGGTTGATAGACTCCTTTTTCCGGCACTTTTTTAATCTGGGGTCATGCAGGTTTGGGCTCATGCTGTGGGCCAGACAGGTAGTAGTCAATGTCCATTCAAGCGAAAATGGTGGTTGAAAGACTCCTTTTTTCCGGCACTTTTTAATCTGTGGGTCAGACAGGATTTGACAGGGTCCAAGCGGCGTTCCAGGACAGTATATTCAATGTCCAGTTTCAAGTAAGATGATGGTTTTCAAATCATACTGCCTTCTGGCACTTTTTAATGTTGTTGGGTGAAGCAGGTTTAAGGTCTGCTGTGTACAAGACAGGGATAGTGAATGTTTGTGTGTTTTTTTTTTCTGTGGCTTTATAACCGAAGTGTGTTGCCTAAGATGTTAGCAGGTATCCATTTGAGACTTTGTGGATGTTAAGATCACTTCTCCAGCCCCTGTTTGGGTGTAAGAATGAAGGTGGTTTGTTGCTCTTCCATAGACTTTAATGTTCATCGCTCATAATCGACTGCTCACTATCGAAAAACCTTATCGATGGTGGCCGACTATCGATTATCGCCCAATGTCGATAGCCAACGTAATCGCTCAACTTTATTCATAACTGAAGGTTAATTACAAGTTTTTCTGTTGTTGTGTACCGTAAAATACATGCCATTTTAACACGCTACAAAGCTGGTAATTTTTGGTTGCTCATTTCTTTTGCACAATTTAGATCCATGGGTTAATTTAGCGTTGTTCTGCTGTCGTGGTCACTAAAAGAAACGTTCTTTTTCACCGCCAAAGAAGCAAATTTGCCTGTAGCATAATTCATAACCGATGGTTAATTAATCCTGTTTGTGCTTTTATATTCAGTAAAATACACAGTGTTTTTTAAACAACACATACAAGTAAATTTTTCCTGGCCATTTGTTGAGCGCAATTTATATCCAAGGGTTACCCAAGCTTGTTAGTGGGTTCATTTGGAGTCAAATACAGGTGGGGTATTTATCATATACAGATACCCTTCATCAAACAGGTCGTACATTTTAGAAAAAAATATTTATTGTCAGACAGAGAGGTGGCAGGCTCTTCACCTGCGAGTGGCATTGGTACAAACATTCCTGGAGCAGGACCAGGTCACAGCACAGCAAGGGGACGTCGCAGCAGGGGTCACTCGGTGAGGCCAAAACTGCCGCTGTCATCTAGCGGACGTGTGCTGACTAGCAACCCAAAGGATCTTGATTGGTTGACTAGGTCATCCACTTCCTCCCAGATGACATCTGACAACCCCAGCCAAGAGTCGGTGGGATCGTCAAACACAACCCAATTTTGGGCATGGCCGGGAGCGGGTCAGCGGCCCTCACCTGTCCTCAACCCCCTCTGTCCCACCCGGGTTTTTCCCTCAGCCAGAGATCTACTATGTGGTCTGGGCTTAGCGTCACTATATAGCGAGGATGAACAATTTGAGGAGGGCAGTCAGCAGTTACTTGGCAGTAAAGAAATGGGGCCAATATCCCCTGCTTCTTGTAGTAGACGGCAAAGTATAGATGTGGAGAGAAATGGCAGGGGAGGCCCATGTTGTGAGGGGTCAGCCTCTGCATACCAAGACTGGTGATGGGGACAGCAGTGACGATGAAACACAAATCATGATAATTTTACACGACCGCATTTGGGGACCCCGGGTGAATCAAGGGCTTAAATCATCGTCGGGAGAAGAGGCGTCAGCTTGCGCGTCAGGCAGCGTCGCAGCCAGCAACTGGGTTGTGTGGCCGTGAGTCAGCAGGATAGCAGCAGTGTGAGGTCGGGAGCCAAGCGGCCACGGGGCAGAATACCCGCTTCCTAGGTCCAAGAAAGTAGCGGCACAGGGGCTCAGCGAGGCAGCGGCGGCAGTAGTCACTCAGTGCGGAGCGTTGGCGTTCAAATCAGATACTCGGCGGTGTTTGGGAGTTCTTTGCTAAGACACCGAGGAGCCGAATATGGGTAAAGTAAATCTGTGGGCAGAAAGTGAAGCGTGGCCAGGGAGCTAATGTTGGCACCACGGCTCTGCGTCAACACATGCAGCATCACCATCCGGTGGCCTGGGAGAAACGTGGCTCAGATGTGATGGTCCATCCTGCCGCCGCAGCAGCAGCAGCTCCCAGTGGCACGCCTGCCCATTTCAGCCAGTCAAAACCTCCCCCAACCTCTGCAGAAGGAGCTGTTTCTCTTTGCCATCATCTCTCGGTCCAGATGCACTCTGCCACCCCAGTTAGAAGGTCCGCTGGACTTCTGGGCAGCCACACTGGATGTGTGGCTGCCGCTTGCCGAGTTTCCAGTGGAGAAGCTTTCCTGCCCGTCCAGTAGTGTGGCATCAGAGCGGGTGTTCAGTGCGGCGGGGGCCATCGTTACCCCAAGGAGAACCCGCTTGTCCACGGGAAATGTGGAACGACTGACCTTTGAAAGATGAATCGGCGTGGATTGGCCAGCATTTCACACCCCCAATGCCTTAGGCGTCAGACACATCAGCCTCACCCAAAACTGTGAGAAATGAGTCTGGGTTCAAACTACCTGGCCTCAGCCACAAATTTTGATGCGCCACCCACCTATGCCACAAATCGCTGCCAAGTTTTTCTCCATCTGCCACCAACCATCTTTACCAAGGACTGGTATTGCCACCCACCTCCACACTCTGTAATTGTGCCACTCTATGACCTCATGCTGCTGCCTGTGGGGTACTGCCGTGCCCTGCACACGTGTTATTGTGCCATGTTGGTGGGCCTACCTTTTTTTGCCACCTCCAGAATGTCATTGTGCGCCTGTCTGACCTCATGCTGCTGTGGCTGGGTGCCGTCACCTCCACACTTTGTCCTGAATGTTGGCAAACTGAGCTCTCAGCTTGTTTTTTTTCCAGCTTTCCGCTGGCATGACTTTACCAGGCTACATTTCAGCTTCATTTTTGGTCATTGTGCCCCTCTAGTCCCCAGGGGAATTTTATAATGAAGCGATTCAAAGAGCGGCGGCAGGTCATTGTTGCGTGTCATACTAAAACACAACATTTTCTGAAGACCAAACCAAGCTCCCTCTGCATATTTAAGCATGGCACAAGGTTCTACAGCACCCTGCAGGCTCTGTGCAGCCTGGAAATAGCTGTTTTTTAAAGCGATTCATCCCGAAGCAATTACGACCGAAACAAATTTTTGTCGGAAAATTCGGTGAAAGTCACCGAACGAATTTGATTAGAAGATTCGCCCCATCTCAATGGATCTCACATTTGCAGGTGATCAAATATATAACAAATATACTAGTACATGAGAGGTGTGAGTTTATTTTAAACATTTCTCCTGTAGCATTAGTACAAAAAGCTTTGTGCTGTATTAATAATTTACAGCTTTTTTGCATGTTGGAAATTTACAAGGGTATATGCCACGGTCAGATTCCTGTGTATTGTCATTAGATTTAGATTGAAGCTGTTTTAATCGTGAAGGTGCTAGAATATTTTTTATAGTTTTTGTCCTTCGAAAGATCATTTTAGGTTTCATGGGTAATAATTAGTGTTGAGCGATTACGTTGGCCATCGACCTCGGTCGATGGTCGATAGTCGACCATCATCGACAAGATAGTCGATAGTTAGAGATGGGCGAATTTCTCAAAAATACAATTCGGTCACGTCCTGCCGGAAATTTCCCAGACAAAATTATTTGTTTCGTTCCGGAATTACTTTCGGCACGAATCGCGTTAAAAAGCAGTTATTTCCCGGCTGCACAGAGCCTGCAGGGGTGGCTGTAGAACTTTGTGCCATGCTTAAATATGCAGATGATGCTTGGTTTGGTCTTCATACAATGTTGTTTTTTAAGAGTATGACACGCAGATGAACTGCCGCCGCTCTTAGAATCACTTCACTATAAAATTCCCTGGCACTTAAGCATGGCAAAACTGACCAACAAAAACACAAGCCGGAAAGTAGCCTGATAAAGTCCATTCCAGCCGAAAGCTCGGAAAAAAAACAAGGCTTGAGAGCTCAGGTGGCCAACATTAGTGACAGAGTGTGGAGGTACGGCGCAATCCATAAAGCAGCATGTTAGGTCAGGCAGTGGACACAATGACCATTCTGGAGGTGGCAAAACACGATGAAGCCACAGAGTGGCACAATGACTGAGAGTGAAGGCACGGCGGGCAGCAGTAATGAGGTCAGGCAGTGGCACAGATGACGATTCCTGGAGCGCGGGCAAACAGTAATTGAGGCCCACAGAGTGGCAAAATGATACAGTGTGGAGGTCCACGACACACAGCATGAGAACAGGCAGTGGCACAATGACATTCTGGAGGCGGCAAACAGTATTAGGCCACAGAGTGGCACAATCACCCAGGTGGATGTCAACGGGGCGGCAGCAGTATGAATCAGGCAATGGCACAAAACATTCTGAGGCGGGCTAAAAAGTATTATGCCACAGAGTTGCACAATTCACACAGGTGGATGTCACTGCGGTAGCAGTATGAGATCAGGCATGGCCCATGAAATTTTTTTCTGGAGGCGGCAAAACAGAGGAAGCCTCAGAATGGCACAAGACAGAGAGCGGAGGTCACAGGCGGCAGCACATTGAGGACAGGCAAGTGGCACAATACACAGTGGTGGAGGGCAACGGCAGGAGTCACAGCAGCACATGAGTTCAAAGAGTGCACAATACATTTTGGAGGTGCAAACAGGAGGAAGCCACAGAGTGGCACAATGACAAGAGCAGGAGTCACGGCGGCATCATATGAGGTCAGGCAGTGGGCAACAATGGACATTCTGGAGGTGTCAATACAGGAGAAAGCTACAGAGTGGCACAATGACTGAGAGCATAGGTCACGGCGGCAGCGCATGAGGTCAGGCATTGGCAAAATGACATCTGGAGTGCGGCAGCAAAAACAGATTAGGCCACAGAGTGACACAATGATACAGTGTGGCGAGGCAACGACAGCCATCAAGCATGGAGATAAGCAGTGGCCACAATGACATCTGGAGTGGGGAAACAGGAGAAGCCACAGAATGGCACAATGAACTGAGAACGGAGGTCACGGCGGCAGCAGCGAGAAAGTCAGGCAGCTGGCTCAATGACACAGTGTGGAGGGCACGGCAGGTTCACAGCATCTGCATGAGGTCAGAGAGTGGCACAATGACATTCTGGAGTGCAAAACAGGAGGAATCCACAAGTGGCACAATGACTGAGAGCGGAGGTCACGGCGGCATGCAAGCATGAGGTCGAAGGCAGTGGCACAATGACAGTGTGGAAGGGGAAAAAATGGCAGCGCCCAGCACAGCAAAAGGCAGACAGTGGGACAATGACACAGTTTGGGAGCCCCGGCAAAAAAGCAGCACAGCAAACATGAGGCATGAGTGGGGAAAAATGAAAATGTTGATGGGGGGTGGGGAAAACCAGTCCCTTGGGAAAGAGGGGTAGGCAAAAGGAAAAACTGTCAGCAAGTGTGGGCATCAGGGGGGTGGCGGGATCAAATATTTTGGGTTTTAGGCAGGTAGTTTTAACCCCGACTGACGCCTAAGGCATTGGGTTTTTGGAAAAACCGGGGCCCTTTCCCCAGCGATTCATCCCTTTACAAAAGTCATTCCCTTTCCCCAATTTTTCCCTTGGGCAAGGGGGTTCTCCTTGGGGTAACGATGGCCCCCCCCCCAGCCCCTGAACAACCCCCTCTGGGGCCACAAAAAACTTGCCGGGGAGGACAGCTTCTCCACTGCAAACCCCGGCAAGTTTCGGCCCCCCCCCCCCCCCCCCCCCCCATCCCTTTTGGGTGCCCAGTATCCCACGATACTAACTGAGGGGCAGAGTGCATCCAATAAAGGGCCCCAAAACCTTTTTTTGGGTTTAGGAAAATCCCCCAGGTCCCTTTTCCCGCGCGCTTTCTGCGGGGGACTGCCCTCCTCACAAGGGGGGTGAAGGGAAAAAAAAAACTGCTCATCAGTGACTCCAACTTAGGTTTCTACTGGGTTGGGGAAAAGGGACGCTTCCACCCCCCCCCCCCCTTCCCCCCGCAGCCCGGCATTAAATACGTGAGCGCTGAGGAAACCCCCCCCCTCAGGGCCTGCAAGGAGGGGCGATGCCGCACTAGGCCCGCGGCCAAATGAATTTCGGAGGATTTTTTCCCATAGTATTTGATTTGTCTTCCCCTCAATAGCTGGGAAAAAAGGGAAACCCTTTTGGGCCCCGGTTTGCAAGGGGGCCAAAAGGGTTTGGAAAAGCCAGAAGTTTATCCCTCCTTTCCGGATGCTGACAATTCGGCTTTTCACTACCAGGCAAATAATCAAGCTGCGGGCCAATTTCCAAAAATACACTCCGAGGGGCTCCCTGCCCCATTTCCACGAAAAACTGCCACGGGGCTTGGGGGTCATCTGCCTCATCTTCCCATCCCAACCACCTCCCCAAGGGTGCTCCTCTCCCTTCTCTTTTTTCACCCCGGGTAAAAATTTCCCCTCAATTTTACCAACAATGCTTCTGCTCCCCAAAGTCCTCCTCCTCCTCCTCCATTTTTATCCCCCCCGGACTCATGTGGGGCCCCAGAAAGGAAATCCCACGGGCCCCCAGTCCCCCGCCCCCGACAGATTTTTCAGCATCTGTTCCCGGGAAAAGAAGCCGGGAGAAAAGACTTTTTCAACCCGTAATTTCCCGGGGACTGAAAAAATAACGTCGCCTTTCCCCAATGGCCCTCAAAAAAACGGCAGGTGGCCCCGCATGAGGGTGGGCCCCTGGCTGACTCAAAGTTACACAGGGGAGTTTCTTTTTCTGCCTGGAACATCAAAAAAAAAATTAAGGCCTTTTTTCTGTTCATACAGGGCGATCCAACATGTGGGAGGCTTTGGAAAAATTTTCCCCGGGGGAAACATCCCCATATCAGAGGGGTTTTTTGGGGGAGGGGCCGTTCGGCCAAATGCAACTCGAGGGGGTGGGTTTCCCCGGGCTTTGTACGAAAGGATAAAAGTGCATGCACAATTTCCTGGGCCCTTTTTAGAAAGTTCTGAAGAAACGGTGGGAAACTTCGGGAACCTTTTCACAAACCCAAATTGGGAAAACTTCGCCCTGCAGGCCAAAAAACCCCTCCCTCCTCGGGGTCATCGGGGCCCCATTTTCCCCCCTTGTCCCACCATGGTTCCGATTTTCAGTTTTGGGGCGGAGAAACCACACAAACGATTTCTTTTCTGCAAAGACCGCGGAGCAGTTCCTTTTCCCCCCGGGGACTTCGTTCGGGCCCAGGCAAACCAAAGGGGTAAAAAACTGCCCTGAAAACCCCCTGTGGCCCCCACACATGTGGTATGATGGAGCAGTACTAATGGAGGCTAGATGGTTGTGGTTTGGGGGGGGAGGAGGAGGCGGGCATTGGGGCAGGGGCAAGCAGTTTTTAAAAACGTTAAGGGGGAAAGCGGGGTCTTTTGTCCAAGGGTTTTTGGGTGCCTGGGCCCGGAAAACACATTCACCCAGGGGGGCCTTTAAAAAAAAAAGTTCTTGGGCCCCGCCGTAGTTACAGCTTTCCCGAAGTCCCCCGCCGCCGGGGCACCTTGGGAAAAAACCGAAACTCAAGGACGACCCCCCTTCGTTCTACAATTTTATGGGGGCGGTACTGCCTTTTTGGAAAAGAAATTACGGGTTTGGGAATTCCCATCTCGGCTCGGCACAAAAACCATTATTTTTCGGGAAAAGTGCAGCTTTCCCCATTTGGAAAGGGAGGAAAAGCAAATAACCAAACAACTTTACAGGACAAAAAGGGCCCGCTGCTGCCCAAACCCTTGGGTGGGGTTTGGGCCATACCCGTTGGGCCCTTTGCAATCGCCCCCGCTGAAAAGACCCGCTTGCGCCAACAGTAGCGAGGAGCCCGGACACGGAAACCCGGGGGATGAGTCAAAGAGAAACAGCCCCCCTTTTGCAGAGGTGGTGGGGGCCTTGACTGGCGGGAAGGCATGCATGCCACTGGGCGCGTCTGCCTTTTTGCTGGGGTGCGGCGGCAAAATGAACCCCCATCTGAGCCCAAATTCTCCCAGGCCAAACCGGATGGGACGTGCATGTGGGTTAAAAGGGAGGGGCCCTGGTGCCAAAAAGGGTTTTCTCCCTGGCCACAACCCTTTTTTTTCCCGCCACATATTTTACATATACCCATTTCGGGTTCCCCCCGGGGTTTTTTAGCAAAAAACGCCACACCGCCGATATCGGGTTTTAAAAGCCAACGCCCCCGCACTGGGGTGACTACGCCGCCGGGGCTGCCCCTCGCTGAGCCCCGTTCTGCAAAATTTCTTGGACCTGGGGAAGCGGGGTTTTTTTTAAAACCCCCTGGCCGCTTGGCTCCCAACCCCCACACTGCTGCTATCCGCAAAACCAAAGGGCCCCACGACCCACCCTTTCTGGCGGGGCGGGTGCCCCGAAAGCCCAAGCTGACGCCCTCTTCCCCCCTGACGATATAAGCCCTTGCCCCAAACCCCCGGCTCCCCCAAGGTTTCTCGGGCCCACATCAAACATCTAAATTTTTTTTTCCAAAACGCACTGCTGCCTCAACACCCGTCTTGGTAAAAGCCGTGGCCCGAAACCCCCACAACATGACCTCCCAAGCCACTCTCCACATCTATACCAGCCCCCTACCAAAAGCAGGGGAAATTTGGGGGCCCCCTTTCTTCGCTGGCCCCAAATAGCTGCTGACTCCCTCCCCAAATTGTTCATCCCTCGCTAGATAGGGGCGCTAGAACAAACATAAATAGATTTTCTGGCTGAAAGGGGAAAGGGTGGGACAGAGGGGGGCCCCGAGGACAGGTTTGGGGGCCCCTGAACCCCCCCACCCGGGCCATGCCAACAATGGTTTTTGTCTGAGGGTTTCCCCCCCACTCATGGCCCGGGGTTGTCAGATTTTCATCCCGGGGGGAAGAGGATACCTATCAACCAATCAAGAACCCTTGGGTTTCTGAACCCAAAACACCGGGGCCCCCTAATGACAGCGGGAGTTGTGGCCTCACCGAGTGAAATGCCCCCCTCTGTCTGCCATACGGGTTTTTTCTAAAAAGTACAACCCTGTTTGAGAAGAATCAGCAAAATAAAAATATACACCCTTTTTTTTTACCCAAATGAACCCCAGTAACAAGGGTTGGGTAACCCTTTGGGTATAAATTGCCCACCCCAAATGGCCAGGAAAAAAATTTTCTTGTAAAGTGCGATTTAAAAAAACCCGTGTTTTTTCTAAAAAGTAAAAGAAAAAACAGGCTTAATTAACCTTCGGACATGAATTAGGCACATAAAAAAATTTAAAATTTTGCGTTGAAAAAAAAGGTTTTTTTTTTTCAGCACACCAGCAAAAAAACGCTTAAAATTTAACCCCCGGAAATTTAAATTTTCGCCAAAGAAAATTTTAGCCGCAAAAAACTAGTAGCTTTGTACGGGTTACAATTGCGTGTTTTTTTACCCACACAACAAGAGATACAGTTGAAAATTTAACCCCCTTTTCTTGTGAATTAGGGTACAGGGAAAAAATTTTTAATATTTTGGCTTTTAAAAAACGGGAAAAATTTTTGGGCAGCACACCACAAAAAAACGCTTTTAATTTAAACCCCCCGGATGAAAAATTTCGCCAAAAAAAATTTAGCCGCCCCAAACTAGTAGCTTTTTAGCGTTTTTTACAATTGGGGTGTTTTCCCACGCCACACAACCCAAAAAAACAGATGTAATTAACCTTTTGCTTGTGAAATTTGGCTACAGGAAAAAATTATTTATTTTGGGGTTTAAAAAGACGGTTTTTAATTTTTTTTTCAGCACACCAGCAAAAAAAACGCTTAATTAACCCCGGGTGTAAATTGCGCCAAAGAATTGAGCCGCACCCCCCTAGTAGCTTTGTACGTGTTTACAAATTTCGTGTTTTTCCCACCCACACAACCCGGGGAAGCAGTTGTAATTAACCCTTTGCTTGTGAATTTTGGCTACAGGAAAAATTTAAATTTTTGGCGTTGAAAAAACGGTTTTTATTTTGTCAGCACACAGCAAAACAACCCCTTAATTAACCCCCGGAGAAAAATTGGGGGCCCAAAAAAAGAGCCGCACAAAAATAGTAAACTTTGTAGCGTGTTTCAATTGGGTTTTTTTACGCCACCAACAAGAGAATTTCAAATTTTAAAATTAAAACCCTTTTCTTGTGATTTAAAGGGTACAGGAAAAAATTATATATTTTGGCGTTGAAAAAGATGGTTTTCTTGGGTCAGGCCCAAACCAAACAAAACAACCTTAAAATTTAAACCCCCGGATTAAAATTTTCGCCCAAAAAAAATTTAGGGCCCCAAAAAAAAAATAGAACTTTTTAGCGTGTTACAATTTTCGTGTTTTTCTACCCACACAACAAGAAGATACAGTTTTAATTAACCTTTTTCTTGTGAATTAGGCTACGAGAAAAATTTTTATATTTTGGCGTTGAAAAAAGACGGGTTTTTTGGGGCAACACACCCCCCAAAAAAAACCTTTTAAATTTAAACCCCCATTTTAAATTGGGGCAATAGAAAATTGGCACCCCAAAAAAGGAAAATTGGGAGTGTAAGGGGAAGGAAAAAAGCTGTTTTTTTTTTTAAATGTACAAAAAGGGGGCTTGGGCCCTTAAAATCCCCCTTTGGGTTTTTGAAAAGTAATCAAACTGCATGGGGCCACACCCGGATTTCAATCCAAAACCCCAAAAAATTTGAAATAGACAATTTAAAGAGAAAAGCCCCGAAAAAAGCTGAGACACCCCACAAAATCGCTAATTAAAATTTAATTCCCTTTATTAAAAAGCTATCAGCCCGCGGGGAGCACCTTCCCCGATTTAGCACATGAGAGGAGTTGAGCTCCCCGGGGCCTCCCCGCCCGGACTTATAAAAGTGCCGGTGACGTTTAAAGGAAATCCCCGCCGGTCTCTGATTGGCTTCAAAACCCCTGCACATGCCATGCAGGCTATGCCCTTCCCTTTCCCCCCAGAGTGCTTTGCCCCATTTTAGCGCCAAAGTGTGAGCACCATTTTTTTCAACAAAAACACACTTTCCCCCGTTCCGCCCAAGTACCCCAAAGTTCGACTTCGTTCAGAACCGAAGTTTCCTGAAATTCAAAAACGAATTCCACTTCGTTAGAATCAATTCGCCCATCTCATCGATATTTAGATTATGCGATGCCCAAATAAAGTCTATGGGGAGAGCAACAACACCCTTCATTCTTAAACCCCAACAGGGCTGGAGAAGCTGGAATTAACATCCACAACAGTCAAATGGATAATTGCTACATCTTAGGCAACACACTTAGGTTAAAAAAGACACAGAAAAAAAATCACACACCTTTCACTATCCCTGTCTTGTCCCACCCCACTTTGACCCTTAAACCTGCATCACCCACAAATTAAAAAGTGCAAAGCTGTTTGATTGAACCATTTATTTTACTGAACTGGAAAATTTTAATTCCTGTCCTGAAGGCAGCTGAGCCCAATCCGCATGACCCCCAAAATTTAAAAGTGCCGGAAAAAGGAGTTTTCAACCACCATTTTTGTTGAACTGGACAATTGACAATACCTGTCCTGGGCCACAGCATGAGCCCCAAACCTGCATGACCCGCAAATTCAAAAGTGCCGGAAAAAGAGTCTTTCAACCACCATTTTAGTTGAACTGGACATTGACTATTTTCTGTCCTGTTTCCCAGAATGACCATTAAACCTGTCTGACCCACAGATAAAAAGTGCGGGAAAAGGAGTCTTTCAACCACCATTTTAGTTTCACTGGACATTGACTATACCTGTCCTGGGTCAAAAAGCATGAGCCCCAAACCTGCATGGCCCCAGATTAAAAATTGCCGGAAAAAGGAGTCTTTGAACCACCCATTTAGTTTTTTCTGGACATGGACTATCCCTGTCCTGGGCCACAGCATTTAGCCCCAAACCTGCATGACCCCAGAATAAAAAGTCCGGAAAAAGGAGTCTTTTTAACCACCATTTTAGTTTTACTGGACATGGACTATCCCTGACCTGGGCCACAGCATGAGCCCCAAACCTGCATGACCCTCACATTTAAAAAGTGCTGGAAAAAGGAGTCTTTCAACCCGGGTAGCGCTTGCCCCTCCGTATGAGTGCGGACCAATTGAGCTTCACTTGGAAATACTGGTGGTTAACACTCCTGTTACCTCCAGGTGCCCATTTTCTTGGCATTCTTTTTCTCATTTTACTCAACGTGCTGGAGGAAATTTTCTCTGTACTTTGTTCTCTGTCCGTGCTCCATACTCCCATGTCCTCTGAATAACCTACATCTGGTCAAGTTTTCCTGTACCTCCCTTGTACAATTCAGAGGAATATTTTTACCAGCTATTTTGTACATGCAAGTTTTTTAGTCGTTTAATTCTAGAAAACACATTTTTAAATTAGGATGGAATCCCACCATGTCTTTGTTTCTCTTTTTTTAATTGTATTAAATGGGTTGTCTAAATACAGGGATTGATAGCTATGTTAAAGATCTTTCAAAAACAAGTCATTTTGCAATATGTGTCCATTAACAGTGTCCTACCTATTCCTGTTTCTGACAGCACCATCACCCTTGAGCCACTCTTGACAATTGTGAAGAACAAATGTCTGTTAGAAACAACATTTTTTTTATAATAGGACCTTGTAGTAATTGCAGCATTTCAAAGCAGCATGACCAAAAAATTATAAAAATGACTTCTCAGCCACTGTTAAAAATAGTGATTAGAAATGTCCCTTAGAAGCCACATTTCTGTTCCAAAGGACCATCGATTTATTGCTGTCATCACACAGCAACATGATCCCAAAAAATTAAAATATATGACATGCAACAGCCACTATTAAAAATTGTGAGGAGACATGCCACTTAAAAGCCACTTTTCTGTTTCCAAAGATGAGACCAAAATTATACCTGTATCTCATAGCAACATGAACTACAAAATCCATTGACAATAGCAAAATCTTCTAAAGATAAATTTAGGTAAATAGGAATACGTGTGTCAGTGAAAGCCTTGGTGTCTTGTTCTACATTCCTCCTCAACAGCAAAACCGCAAAATGAAGGTGTGGGGAAAAGAGAATAAGTAAAATGCAGTAAGAAATTAATCATTTAAAAAACATTTTTCAATGAGACCATTTTCAGATTGAAGAGGAATGTGATAGTACGACCGCAACTTTAATTCGTTTTGACCTCGGCAATATGGGGCCACAACATCATCAGATATCCCATGCCAGATTACAAATCTTGGATGAAAGTCAAACGAATCCACATTATCTGTGGAAACGCTGGATCGATTGTCTGTATGACTCCTCCAGCTGTGCTGAAGGTCGCGCTCAGATATGACGCTGTGCTGCAGGTGTCATGACCACCTCTATGGCGTGCGAAGCGAGCACGGGCCAATTGTCCAGTTTATGATACCCCATAAGTCTATTGGGTTCCCGGAACACAACAAAACAACGGTGTTGAGACAACAATGTCGTGCACCATGATCTTAAGGCTCTGTCTCTGTGTGTTCGGATTTGTGCCCGATTGCAATCGTTGGTGATGGTGGTAAATAAAGATTGCCAGAGTCACCCTTAGGCTTCTGCCCCCTTTTCTGTCTGCTTGCCGCTACGGCTACTATTGGCACTCACCGACTATTGCTTCCACATCGCTGAAGTTCTTTCCCACCCTGTGACATACTGGGAAACGTTGAATCAGACCAACAGATGTCTCCAGTTGATCAATCAGCAAGTCTACATTTCCTGCATTTTAACTCTCAATTTGGCGTGGGTGTGAAGGAAAGTGCTGAGATTATGTTTTGTACACGGGAATCAGGAGGGTGGCCACCCAGTAACTGTTTTTTCACTTTTGATGGCCTTATGCGCGAGGACATCAATGTTGGAGAAATTGAGGCATCCAGCACTCAAATGACATAATGGATGCCTTGATTTCCCTAGCCTCTGGGTCGATCACACAGACAAAACTGAACTTCCCTCATCTTCCCCTCCACGGCCTCAATTCGACATCCAACCTCTTTTCCAAGGCAGTGAACGTCCGGTAACGTCGGTGTCTAGGAATACCTCCACCTCCTCCTCCCCACCTACCGCGCCTCCGCACACAGCTCAACACAGCCCCTGACTTCCTGAGATGAAGCACCCTGAGAGCTGATGCGCCACCCTAGATCTAGCTCTGGAAAAAAAAAAACCCCGAACCACCACTGCCTCTATGAAGACCATGAAATTGTGAAACTGTCCGGGCCCTTGGTGATATGACGGGAGATAAAGGCCCGTGACCCGCATCTGTGTCCGTCCTCCTCCTCATGGCGCTGGCGGGACCTGTGTATTCACACAGGAGTCGCCCAACATCGTTCCCGAACTTAAGAACACCACAATGCTCATAAGCTCGACAAGGGCCAATTGTCCCACTGACGCATTTGGTGGATTCTTCAAAAACTGCAAGCTATAGGAGCATAAGCTCTTTCACCTCTCCACTCTCGTGGCGTCAAAACCCCAGAGTTCCGCACCGCTGGCTTGTTCAGGCCATGTGTCACATCAGTAAACTGCGTATGGCATTGCGCTGCTGCCACAATCGCTGGAGCATGTGAGGGTGGAATTCCCGCATGTTGCCCACGTCAACAATGAGAAAGAGTTACGGGAGCCGAGCTGAACGCTGTAACGCAGCCAGCGGGATGGAAGCAGGCGTGCGAACGCGTAAGCTGTGCTAACTTAGACTTCGAGCCTTCCTCAGCAGTCAGTCCATACCCGGGTCATCTCTTTAGAAATCTATCTGGACGACAACAGGTTCATGACATGTGCCAGGCAATAGGATGTGCTCCAGCCTACCGATCTTAATAGGCGGCCACAGATTTCGCCCGTTATCCGCACACCACCTTGCCTGGCACAAGTTCTGTCACCCAGCCACGCTCGGTCCACGTTGCGGAGATCCGTTCCACCCACTCCTGACCTGTGTGACGGTCTCCAAGACAGGAACAATTATCAACACCGGCCTTGGTTTCTCTCTGCCTGTGCACGTTATGTCCACAGAGGGACCGTGGGAGGAAAGACCCACTGCACCACATCCCTTCGTTTTTGAAGAGCGTGCCGGCGAGCCTGAGACCAACCGTCACCCCCAGAGACATCCACCCCATCACAGCGTCACAAGATATACGCCCTGGCCGAGCTTACTATTCCATGTGTCGGTGGTCAATGACTTATTCGGCCACAGATGCAGACAACTGCGCTTGAGAATTTAGAATGACACTGCTGGCCAGGGCAGGGACGGCTTTTCTTGGCAAAGAAATGCTTGCACTCATCTGGGTATTGGTGTGCAAGCATGGCCATGACGTTGGAACCCATCTGTGTCCAACCAGATAGTAAAGATCAAATTTCCAAGTGTCCAAAACCTGCAATGCGACTCAATTTCAGAGCTCTTTGGCTTTCTGATGGTTTGGGTTAAAGTGTTTCTTCTGCACCTCCCCAAACCTGGAGACCAGAAGCTGGCCCTGCTAGAACTGGCCGCTGTACAACGGCGTGCAGTTCGTCAAACTGGCGGAACGGAGAAGGGGTAGGATGGGTCCTCTGGTGTGTGCTTCGGTGGTACTCGGCCAAGAGCGACGGTGTTTTGGGGAGAACGGCTGAAGCGTGCAGGCTAATCCCAGATCATGACTCTGAGAGACATTGGGCAGCTTAGGAACGTTGGTGTGGAGGAGGATGCTGGAACAAGAGGTGTGACAGAGTTGGGAGGCCCTGCGTCGGTCCTGGCCTTTTTTGGCCAATTGTTGCCTCTCCATTTTCAACTCCATCCTTCGCTGCGAAAGTGACTAGACATGTTAGTGGTGGTTAACCACCTAAGCTTCTTGCCTCAGACTTATATATAGCGTTACGCAAAGTCAGCATATGACCATCACGTGTGTGAATCAGAGCGGCTTGCTCAAAGAAGGCCCAGGCTTTGAGAGGTCCTGGACCTTTTGACGGCGTTAATCGAGGAGCGGTTTTTGCGTCTGACCCGTGGGCCTGTGGCGGAATCATATCACGGACTCTGCCACCGCCCTCTCCCACTTTTTTACGCTGAACCCATACGACGAAAACCCATCGTCTTCCTCCTCGTCCCAGTGATGAACCCTACCGCAAAGCAAATTCAGCTAAAAGACCACGTCGGATCTGCATGTCGTCATCATCAATCATCCAACAACAGGTGTCTTCGACGTCCTGACATTCTGCATCCAGCTGCTGCTGGCCTACAAGCAAGAGAGACTGCAAGGCGTATGGCCGACTGCCCATGAGTTTTGCCCAATTGAGACTGCGCTTCCTTCACCTCCTCTGGATGGCATCAGTAACTGGGCTTCAGAGCAGAGAAAATGATCCTCTGTACTGGCCCTTGATCTTTTTAAACAAGCCTTCTGACCCAACCGCATAATTGTCATCAAAGAGTCTCAGAAATGGATTATCACACGTGGTGGTACATGAGTTCGAAATTGGCCTGCTTCAAGATGGACGGGATGCTGGTGATGCACTGATGACGGCACATTGTGGCCTGTGACTTGGGGAGCGAGGAGGTAAACCTGCTGGGTGCAGGTTGCATTAACCACTCGAAGGTACAGATTGGCGACGCCTGTTCGTGTTTACAGATAATCACAGGGCCCTGACCCAGACGCGTGACATGACAACATGACGGTCCTGCAACTGATGATCCGCTGGCATGCGTGTTTATTCGCTAGCACGGAATGAGCACCTTCTCTCGTACGCTCTACCCTCTAGGTCCTACCCCCTCTTTGCTCGCGTACGACTTGAAATTTCCGCTCCATTTTCAGAAATCGTAAAACTTTGAGAAGTATGGTAATAGTTTTTGAAACAGTCTCTTATTAAAAGACGGCAAATCACAGCTATTCTCAAATCCCACAAATCAAAACAAAAATGCGGTATCCAAATATAACTTGGCAAAGTATAACTATCTAACAAATCTTGGCCTTCGCCAAAGTGAAAAAACACTGTATCTCAATGTATCTCGGATAATACACGGTATTTTTGGCAACTATACAATTCACCTGTGGTGACTACAAAATTGCTGTATACAAATTTAACTGCTAGTAGAGTCTATCAACAAAGATGGCCTGCGCCAAAGTAAAAAACACGTATCTATCAGAAATGTATTCGATAATAAAAGGTATTTTTGGCACCATTCAATTCACCGGTGTACTACAAACATTGCTGTATTCACATTAAGTACACAAGTTGCCTCAATGAACAAAGCCTGTTAGTGCGCCACAAGTCAAAAAACCATATCAGAAATTTATTCGGATAATACAAGGTATTTTTTGGCACCTTTCAATTCAACTAGAGTGACTACAAAATTGCAGTATTTCACAGTTAAGTGTCAAAGGTGCCTCAATCAAACAAAGACTTTATGCGGCCAAAGCAAAAAACACGAATCTGTAAATGTATCAGGAATAAAAAAAGGTATTTTTTTGGCTCCTATCAATCACCTGAGGTAACTACACAATCTTGCTGGATTAAAATTAACTGCAACGTAGCTCTGATCAACAAATCTGCGACTGACAAAAGGCAAAAAACACGTACGGAAGTGTATCGGATAAAAAAAGATATATTTTGGCACCTCTCAATTTACCTGTGCTAAATACACAATTGCTGGATTCAAATTTAACTGCAAGGTGGCTCTATCAACAAATCTGGACTGGGCAAAAGTGCAAAAAACACGTATCTGTAATGTATTCAGATAATAAAAGGTATTTTTGGCACCTATCAATTCACCTGTGGTAACTACACAATTGCTGGATTCAAATTTAACTGCAAGGTGCCTCAATGAAACAAATCTAGGACTGGCAAAAGTGCAAAAAACACGTATCTGTAATGTATTCGGATAATACAAGGTATTTTTTGGCACCTATCAACCTGTGCTGACTGCAAAATTGCTGGATTCTAATTTAACTGCAAGGTGGATATATGAACAAAGGTGGAATGGGCAAAATTGAAAATGAACACCTATCTGAAATATATACTGATGCACCTAACAAAGAGACCTGCAGTTACTAGAAAAGATGTGTATCCTAATATAAGTTCAGGCTGCCCAATATCCAGGAAATATTTTAATAGAAAAAATGTTAAATAAATAAAGCTATTACAGTGCAATGTCTACACTAAGGTCTTGGTGAACTTTATCCAGTATTCTTTATAGAGCTTGTCTGTGTTCGCCCGCCGGGCTCCCCCCCACCCCGCTCCCCTCGTGACTTTACAGCGGTAGATGCTCCTTTAAAAATTCTCTATCTAACTACATAAAATCTTCCAATCTCTAATCTAACTAAGTTGTAAGGATCACAGCTAACAGTAGAGCTTTCTCTGTGAAGCAATAGATTAATTTCGCTGAGCTGTTTGGACACAAGCAGAGCCCACATCCTTCTGCTCTGAGACGCTGAGAGACACTGAGGCTGAACAGGAAACGCTGTTCTATGTAAAACGAGGTCATGTGATTTTTCCAGCCAATCGCAACCATACACATCCCAGTCATGACGTCGCACACACATCTCGACCTGCTTTTATTCTGTAATCGATTTGCGGCCGCCAAAATTACAGGAAGCGGGAAAATGGCGTGATCTTAATAGATAAATGCACAGATTTTAACCTAAATTATCGCATGATCTAAAAATTTCGATCAACATAAAAACTGTGCCGATTTCAACTTTTTCGATAATAATCGCTCAACACTAGTAATAATGGTTTTAAAACTGGATCTAAAAGTAGGATCTCCCAGTGTTTTTGAAGAAGAAATTGAATTTCTTAATGCTGTTAGTTCTAAGATGTCACTGTCAGGGCTGGGCAGCGCTCGGCTTGCAGGGAACAAGAGTCTGCAGCAGCTGATCAGCGACCCCACCCTGATAGACAGTCTGCTGGGAGTTGTGTGAGTGACAGAGGTCCAGCCACTTCGGACAGGGGGCGTGTCGCACCAGCCAATGGAAGGTTCCGGAGGCTGCTCCAATCAGCTACAGGGGCGGTATCCGCGGATCACATTTAAATTCCCTGCTAGCTGAGTGCTGCACCTGTGAAAATTCCTGGCTGACTTGGGTTTCCCGTGATTCGTATTGTGCTGTTTACTTGTGTACCGACCTCGGCTTTGTTTACTTACCTCGGCTTGTCTTCTGATTTTGTACCCCGCTCCCGTTTGGCTTTTGACCGCTTGTTTACGTTTTTTCCCTCTGGTTTGATTTGTGGCTTTGGCTTAAAACGTTTTGGAAAATTGAACCTGGACTGTCACTATTCCTCCTCCTGACGGCCCCACTTTTAGAGCGCAGGGCTGTCGCTCATTTGCCACTGCCCGCCTGGGGCGACGCAAGTAGGCAGGACGGGGCTGGGTTCCAGTCGGGGCCACTGTACCCCCCTTGACGTGACATTTCACGGCCCAAAAACCCATTACTGCTTACCCTCACTATGGCCCCATGATAGCTCTGTAAGCAATGCGGGGGCAAAACCCGCGTCCGGGACTGCGCTGGGGGGAGAACAGAGGGTCACCCCAAGAAGAGTTTTCCTGCAATCCCTTCCCCCCCTGGGAGCCCCCTTTTCCATTTCCCTGACAGGCCCCGGGCAACGGGAAGGCCTTTTTGGCTTTTAGAGGGGGTTGTGTCTGTATTTTGGCTCCGACCATTACCCGGGAAATGAGGAGCAAAAAGGGGAATGGTTATGTCCCTATTCGGGGTTCCCCCCCAGGAGTGGGGCATTTTCGTTACCCCCCCCTATTACCTGAATTCTTCGTGGACAGGTTCTTTTCCGCTTTAGGGGTACTTTTTGTACCCTGTTAGGAAGCTGGGGCCCGAGGCTTAGCTGACCACCTTGAGCAGGGTAAAAAACGGTGGGGAGTTTTGCTCCGAATTCATCGCGGTGCTTCCGTCTGGTGGAAAACCCAGCTCTCAGACCCATTTAGATTGGGGTTTACTGAAGATGGAAGGATTTATTGGTGGCTTACCCTACCCCAAAACTTTAGATGGGCAGGCACTACCCGTTCGCTGGCAAAATTTTTATGGGAGACGCGGAAAATTTTTTTCCCCCAGGTGGCCACGCCATTTGGTCACATAAACCCCTTTTTTTTTTGTTTTAAAAAAACCCCAAGGGGGACCCATGCGGGGGGGCTTTTTTTTCCCGCACATTTGCAGGACCTAGAATACTCTCGCACCCGGGGGTTGTCTTCTACTGTGCGAAGTTACACACAGTGGGGAGTGCTCCAAAGGAAGGCGGGCCGGAAAAACTTAGCGCCAGGTGGCAGCAGGAAGATCACTGGGCGAGCGGTTTTTCCTATTGATCAAAAAAATTTTCTGCTCCCAGTTAAGATTTCAACTTGTCCTGTCTGGTTCGGGGATCGGTTGTGGATTCTGGATCAGCTTCAAAAATTTTTTTGATGGTTTTTCGCAAACGTTCTGGGGCCCCCTTGGGAGACTGCATCTATCTTAAAAGGTTTTTGGGGATTGACTCCACTCCCTAGCCCCGGGGGCAATCCCATTGTACCCCTGACGGAGATGGTGGTCGGGGTCCATACATATTGATAAGTGTATTCTATTTATCATGGAGTGGCTGCCCGCTGATGGGGGTTGGGGCGTGGCTTCAAAACTAACCCAGTGTATCGTTTCAGCAAAATGGCCATCTTGTTCCCTTTTTTGGGGTTTTTCGTCGTCCCAAAAAAATTGCTGAACCTTGCAAACACATTGTCAAAACTTTCTGGGTTACCCAAGAATAACTTTTGGACAGAGGGTTCAGTTCGTTTTTCCCATTTTGGGGACCCTTTCAAGGCTTGGTTATCACCCTTCCCCTTTTCTTCTGCCTTCCCCCAGAGACAAAATGGCAACAGAGAGGGTAGACAAATGGTAACACAAAAACTCCGTTTTTTTTGTACTATCAGCAGGTAGACTGGTAAAATACTTAAAGTTGGGGTTAAATTTTGCCATTAACAATAAAGGAAGTACCCTCGCCCGGGGAAACCTAAAATTTTTTTAAACGTTAAATATGGTTTTCCCCCCAAAAGCATGAAACATTATCCAGTCCCAAACGTCTAAATCACAGCGGGGGGGAAAGTTACCCAAAAAAGATCTTGAAACAGCCCGGGCCCAAGTTCAAAAAGAACTTGTTTCAAAACCCAGAAACCCAGAAAAAAAAATTCTGATAGACGCGTCGTTTTCAAGGGTTAGGGGTTTGGGGGATAAAGAAGGTTATTAAAACCCCGAAATTTTGCAAATTGAAATTTCCCCCTCGGAAAACCGCCCCGCGTTTTGGGCCATTGTGGTTCGGGAAAGGGGTTTAACCCCAGGGGCATTTTCCCTAAAATTTACCCTCCATTCCGAATACAAAACGTTTCCACCCGGAAATTTTTTAAAGAGCTTTTTCACCCCTGTGACCCCGCCCCTAGACCTCCTCTCCTTTTTTGCACAGGGGGGGAATTTAGAATAAAAGTCGCCTGTTTTTGGATTCTCAAAGGTCCAAAGCCCCTCTACAAAACCTGGCCTTTGGGAAAGGGAAAGGTCCTGAGGAAAGTTTAGGGGTTTCCCCGGGCTAAACCCATCCATGCTTAAAAGGGGGAGGGAAAATTCCCATGAGTCCCACGGGAAAAACACAAAAACCAGGGAAGGTTTCCGGGGGCCCCCCTCCAAAAAGGGGGGGTACTTTGGGGGCCGGGGGAAAATGTTTGGCTTCCCGGAAAACCAGAGTCTGCAGCAGCGGGAAGGACCCCCCCCTGATAGTTTTCGGAGCTTTTTTGAGGGGACAGATGTCCAGCCACTCCTGACAGGGGGGGGCCGTGTTCCCCACCAGCCAATGGGGGGAAACCCCAGGCCGCTGCAATCACCCATAGGGGCGGGATCCGGGGAAACCCCAACTAAACTCCCTGCTACGCTTTAGTGCTGCGCCTAAGAAATTTCTGGGGTGCCCCTTTTTTTCCTGTGATTTTTTATTTTAAATGTTTACATGTGTACTTGAAACCCCCGGTTTTTTTCTTACATCGGCTTTCCCTTTTTATTTTTTTACCCCCGCTTTTTATTTGGGTTTTGACCGCGGCTTGTTTTTAACCCTTTTTAAAACCCCTTTTGGGTTTTTGATTTGTGGCTTGGGGTTCCCTTTTTTTATTTGACCCGGGGGTAACAACCCTTGGGAGCGAATCCGCTGGGGCCACCCCGGGAAGCGATGGTGTAAGCCAAAGCCGGGAACGGAATCTAATAGGGTTTCCCTTTTCCAAACCCAAACCCGCCGCAAAGCGGATGGACTTTTCTTTCGGCGGGAGTCCCAAAAAAGGGACCCCCACCCCTGACGGACTTTGGGTTGCCCGGGGCAGCGAAAAGGGGAACTGGTACAAAAAACGTGAGGCCCTAGGGATAGTCGGGGAAAAGGCAAGGGCGGGGGGAGGCCGGCAAAGGTTCAGAGTCGATTTAAAAATAGGCGGGGGGTCAGAAAAACACGGGAAGACAAGGTAAAACAGGAACCTTTTTGAAGGGGGGAAAGGAGGCAAAAAAGATCCAGCAGGAAGTGACATGGTTTTCCAAAAACAAATAGGGCCAGTGCCCGCAATTAACCTTTAAACTGGCGCCCGGCCTTTTTAAAATTTACACGGACGAGCGCGCGCTGCGGGGCGCGCCGGCCCAACCCGGCCACAGGGAGTGAGCAGACCAGGGAGCGAGGTCAGGTGAGTGGATGGGCAGCGGAATCGGGACCGGGAAGGGGGATACATTCTTTAAAAAGAACCGGGTTTAAAATCAAGGCTTAAGGGGGGAACAGGAAAGAGTTTTTTGGGTCCGGGGGAAGATGGCGGCAAAAGAGCTTTACACAAACCCGGGTTCACTGCCAAAACACCTTGAAAGGGCCGAGGGAAACAGACCCAATTTAAGACGGGAACCTTCAGGGGCACCAAAAACCCAAGAGGCCCCCCAAACGTCCCCTAGGAAACTTCGGGGGAGGTCCTTTTCCCCTTTTCCTGCCGATTTTTCATAAACGGGGAGAGGCCCCAAATAGGAACGTCGACCTTGCCGTTTGCCTTGAAAACCCCCGAACTTGGGGAATTGACCGCGGCCCACTTCCGAATCAGTGGGCAGGGGAAGTGGGGTGCGGGGGGCGGCCTAGCCACAAAAAAGGGGAACACCGTGCAAACTGAGATATGGAAAAAGGGAAAATTTTGGCCCAAGGAGCAGCTCGGGCCCCGTTTTCCTGACTCCGATACAAAATGACGCAGGATTCTCCCAGAATCTGTTCACCCCCTCCAAACCCCCCATTGGACTAAGGGGATAGCCCGAGAAAATCCCCTTATTTGCAGACGGACACGTGCACCCAAAAATGGGAAACAAATTTAAAACGCAACGGAACTATGGGGAAAAACCCTTAGCCGGAAAATATCCAGAAAAAAGGCCGCCAATTGGGGGGGATGGCAGACCGGGAAAAGGTACAAAGTGGGACATCTTTTAGAACCGGTCCGTAA